>VZTN01034504.1:3342-22085 GCA_013400515.1 Erpornis zantholeuca | reverse complement strand
CTGAGGGAGCAAAGATAGGCCTGCAGAATCCTGAAATCCAAATGAGGACCTAAACATAGAATTCACTACTTCATTCCTGACCATCATCAAAGGAGGAAAGCTTAGACCAAAACATATATAGTATCAGCTGAAAAAATACAAGAACTACAATAATAGCTTCAGACAGACAAGACTGAAGCTCATTAACACACAAANACAGTTACTCTTCTGGCATGATTCAAGTGTCTAGCTGCTTTCACAAACAGGTTTGTTTAGAAAAAGTATGTTTCTGGATATGTTGATCACTGAACTTCTGCTGTTGCCAAAGGCAGCTTGAAAATAAGTAACAATTAACAGTTTCACTTTTTTGATTAAATCTTCTCAGATTTCTAGGTTGTTTTCCCTGAATCCAAATATGAATGACAATTCAAAGTAATGCAAACCATGAATTTATTCCTTTAGTCTATTTTCTTGACAATGCTATATAAAACTATAGGGAAGGAAGNGCTGGGACAGGCTGCATTGACTCCTGACCTAAAGAAATACCCCTTAATATGCCTGTCTTTTTGCAGTAATTCTCAGATATATTCTAAAAAAGCAAAAAAACTTTTGAGATACGACAATTTAGTAATACATTTTCTGATGAAAATAAGGCCATCCAAGAAATTTGATTGATCTATTTGGGTTTACTCTTTGTTCAAAGAAAAATCTAAATGCTACAAAATCTGCACAGAAAGACATATTATATACAATTATATGTTAGTCATAAAACTAACTGAGGGCTGAGTGTCTAACCACAATTCAAAAGGACCCATCTCCTAAGGAACTCTTAGGAATGTGTGAAGGGAATTCTATCTGCCTGGGAAGATCACTGAGGTCACTGGACTTCTGAAGACCAGCAGGTCTTGCATAACTAGGAACACAGCAGACTTTTGAAACTGTTTTGTGCAAACTACAGGTTGCAGGGCTAAGAATAATAAAATGTTCAGGACACTATTGTTTTTATTAAATATGCAAGGTTTTCTGTCTGTCAAGCTGAACTGGAGCATAAATAGAGAAGCACTGAGAGATAATTCCTTTATTCCTAATATTTATGCTACTTTCAAAAATGCTATAAAGTTATATCTGTCCCAATTAAATCCAAAAGTACTTTTTTTACTCGCTGTATAAGACAGTAGGAAAAACAATGTAATCGTAAGGCTGGTCAAGCAGCAGGAGGATTTCCTGCAGTTCTCAGTGACAGCTCTTCTGTGTGTGTGCATAATGCCCTCTATTGGCACAGAGGGACAAGCTGCACTCAGAGCCTCGCAAATCCCAGCCTCCTGGTTATCCTATCGTGTCTTGCAGCCAGCTTGAGAGCCCCATCATATTGTTAAGGAAAACTATTGGCAAGCCAGGACTACTACATCCACCAGACCGTTCACACTGATATCAGCCAATATTTAAGAGATGCTGAATGAATTGCAAATTTCCCCATCCCTGTACTTTAAAACTTGGACAAAAAATACATTTGCAGACACCCCTAGAATTCAGAACAACAATACTTCATATGATCTTTATTTGTTAAAGCTTTTCATATTCGTAGGAAGTGGAGGGGAGGGAGGAGGAGGGGAAACTAATATAGGAAAATGTGTTCAGTATGTAAATTAGACCAAGATAAATTGTATGCATAAACAAATGTAAATATGAAGCTGATACAGAACATATCATGCAGCATTGTTAATGTCTCCTGATAGCATAATGCTGATAACACAAGGATATTCACAAGTGCACTTATAAATTTTTTGTTATAGGAGCAGTTTTAGTGTTTATCAGTAAATCATCTACACCTGAATCAGCAGTCTGGGATTAAGAACCTGTTGGGATTTGTGGGTTCATTTCAACATAAAGTCATCTTTTTAGATATTTTTTTCTTACCAACCATTCATACTATTTTTAGTTAAGAGGAAAAAAAACCCTAAAAAACAATACAAGTAATTTTTCATCAGAGTTCAGTTTTCTTTACAGGAAAAATATGAAATTAACAAAAAGAACACCTGCCTTCAGCCACATCCCTCAATGTAAAAGGTGATCTACACAGACAATTAAGAATGGAAAAATTACACAGAAATGTACAAAAACAAAGCCACACCTATATTCCAGCACTGAAATTGTGAACAATGATCTCTAACTTGGATGATACTGAAAAGTAATGAAAATTATTTATTACACATTTAAAATTGAACATGTAAAAAATTTGCCAAATTCAATCCATCATTATAGGCAAAATGACAATACTCTTAGAGAGCTTACATTTTCATAGAATGAAATAGGCACCAGAGGATCTTGTGCATCTTGTATTTGCAGCTATGGCTTAGTGTTCCTTTCACTTCTGCTGACGCATCTCTAACAGCTTTTCTTCCCATTAGTCACTTGTTTTGCTAAGTTTTTGAGAAGTGTCCCAACTTCTACAGTGCCATGATTCTTCTCTAAACCCTTGAGGGCATCAGCATTTTGATTCTGAAGATGAGTCATAAAATCCTGAAAACAGGATACCTGTTTTCTTATGTCTTTGGAGAAGAAAATCTTTTCAGAAATCATGCCTCCAGGCTCTCACTTACTTATCTTCTACATAGGCTCTCAAAACATCCATTTATGCACAATCATTTATCTTCTCCATCTCTTAGTAATTTTTTTAACTATTTTTGACATCTTTTCATCAACTTCTTTTATATCTTCAAGGGTTTACTCCCCAGTGGTCCTGTTTCTATGATTTCTGTGGTCTTTCTTTATTCTCTTTTGGATCTCAGTCTTCAATTCATTATTCCACACCTAGGTTTCCATTGATTTGAGCATTTTCCTCACATCACATGAGTTTTTTTATATTTTCATCATCCTGTAAGAGAAGTTGTTCAGGCTCAAATTCGTGCAATAGCCCACAAAAATGAGCAGTATGGATCCCCCATAGCTGACCACTGCCTCTTCCCCCCATAAAAGTCAGGAGATGTCCTATGCTTCACAATAAAAATACTCTGTTCAACTGATGATCTACCCAATGGCCCCGTCTTTGATGAATGCTCAGCAGTCCTGCCTTACCTTTCAATCTAGCCTGTGCTCAGCAAAAGGTTGGCAGTGTGATCTTGCATAACAAAAAAATGGATTTTTTTTTTTCCCCATACAATTTAGCCTCTGGTATATGCTACCTCATCTGTCATGGACTGTAGCTTCTCTGAGGCAACAGCAAAACTGAAAGAGACCCTTGATGAATTCCCCTTCTCATTCACACAAATCCTGTAAACAGCAGATTCAAGTGCCTGTAACAGTGCAAATAACAGACTAGGTAAGTAACTAAATTTGCATGATTAAAGTTAAGAAAGCAGCCATAGCTTCTCTGCCTCTTAGGCAAGGCAGCAGGCAGGCACTGAGCAAACATAACAGTGGCAACTCGATTCCCTGTGCTCACAGTAAGTGATCAGGGAACTAGGACACATGACAGACAAGAAGTTAAGGGAAGAAGGCAAAGCAGAGACTTTATTGCTGTTTTCAAATGTCCAATGGA
Organism: Erpornis zantholeuca; assembly: GCA_013400515.1. Classification (NCBI taxonomy): domain Eukaryota; kingdom Metazoa; phylum Chordata; class Aves; order Passeriformes; family Timaliidae; genus Erpornis; species Erpornis zantholeuca. The sequence goes on along the minus strand of VZTN01034504.1, from coordinate 18,568 downwards.
AGTGTGTCATACTCATCTCAGAGATGCACAAGGACAGAGTGAGAGGCAATGGGAGAAAAAAGGTGTTAGAAACAAAGCAAAAAACCTCAAAAATATCCCAATTAGTTTCCTTTTTTTGTTGGTTTGGTTTTGTTGTTGCTGTTGTTGCTGTGCTTCTGGTTTTTTTTTTTTCCTTTTCTTTTTATTTTTCTTTTAAAAGAAAGATGGAAATCAAATGCTGGGACAAGTTAGAGGGGCTGTAGATTTTCCACCCTTGCTCCCTCCCTCCCGAAATGATGCTGCAAGGTTACGATTTGTAACGGGAGAGGCTCCTCCATTAGAGGTCACCATTGTGTCAGCACCGGGGAAAGGCACCACGTTAAAAATAGACACATGATATGTGTACAGAGAAAGCACTGCATGAAAGGGTTCCCTTCTGTGCATGGCTGAAAGGTGGGACCCATCTGACCGCAGGGCAGGTGTATGATGGAAGAGGAGACACACAGTTCACTTAGCTCTCATTTCCCAGGGAGCACGTTCCAAATACTGGATAAAAAGGGGGAAAGTGAGGTTAGCAGAAATGAGGGAAATCTTCAAAAAACACAGGAGAGTGGGATAGGAAGGAAGAAATGTTCTTTTTGAAATAAACCCTTAATATACCACCAAGGCTTCAGAATATGGGGTTTGTGTACACACTCTGTCTAAGTTGACTTCACCAAAAGGACTCTCAGCAGATGAAAACTGACCCAGGTTTTCTGCTGTGATTGCCAGAAGCACAGATGGCTGCATCCTCACTTAAACTAAATTCTTCTTTCTTCTGTTTATGGATTTATATCACAGGCTAACCAGTCACTTTAAAGCCAGAAGGCTTTGTGACCAACCTTCCACTACCTGCTAAAGATCAGGAATCAGAGATAGTCAAAGTTTTTAAAAGCCTAAAGGATAGGTACATAAAAAGGATGTCAGGCATTAAGCAAATACTAGGCAGAAGGATTTAGGAAATTTTTTCTGAATCATTCTTCTTAAAGATGTTTGGATTAAACTGTGTTTTCAATTTTAAACTTCATTATCTTTGATTAAAACTGTTTCTGAAGTTACTTTGTGTTTTGAAAAGTTTATGATGTGGGAGCATTCTCTTTGTTGTTGTTATTTAGGCCATATCATTGTCTTCCTTTTTTTAAGCTTTCCCTTTCCCCCCTCTTGTTTTAGAATATAAAAATAATTGCAGTAGAGCATAGGTAACAAAAAATTAAAATTTCAGACCATGAGGAAAGACTCTACAAGTATTAAATGTAGTTCTAATAAACAAGACTAATTATCACAGAAGCACTGGGAAAAGATACAGAAGCAGAGTGATTCTTGTGACTGAGAATTTAACTTGAGCCTTAACTTTCTGTTTTAGATGTGTTCAAATTTTACCTCACAGGTAATTTCTTGAGAGCACATAAAGTACAGAAATGTATCAATTTTCATTCATTAAAACTTTTTTTTCTTAACGTTATCAGGGACTGTTTGACTAATTGAGATTGATCATGAAAATCTAGGAGATTTTGTTCATTTCGGGTTTTTTAAGCAAACATCTTTTAAAAGCAAAAGCAGCCTGACCCCTGTAATATGAATTGGGGAATAGCTAACGAATGTAGGTCTGATCTTCCACTTTTTAAAATTAAAAGACTGAAAAGCTGTCATTAAGAAATCCTCTGACATTAATAGAGACTAAATTGTTCTCATCTGAAACCTTTTATTCAGAGGTTTAAGGAGGATACATTGAAGAGTAAAGTCCCTTTATTACCAACTTCCCAGAGAAAGCCTAAGATACCTGAGCTAGGTGATATCTGAAGAGGCACAGATGACAGCTCCAAGTCCTCTCTGCCCCATTAAGGTAGGGCAGAAAGGCAAGAAGCTTAGAATAGGACCTAGCCTGCAGCTTGGATGCTTTTTAGGGAATATGAGTTTCTGTTTTGCTTCTCTGCACTAACAGCAGGTGAGACTTGAAGACCTGATGGATGTTTAATATAGGAGAGGGCAAGAAAGGAGGTTGTTAAACTTGTATATGAAAGCGTGGGGGATCCAGAGAGATCCCTCTCTCTCTCTCCCCCACAGGCACAGGTTTACACAGAGGCACAGGTGAACTCCTGGTGAGATACATGGTTTTTTGCACACCTTTTTGCCTCCCAGGCATAGGCAGGGACGGACATGTTGAAGAGAAAGGGAAGTCAGGAGCGTTTTGCTAAAGCTGTCTGTNGGGGGGGGCGTGCTGAAGGGGAAGCCAAACCAGCTGATAATCGCCCTGCCCGACCATTCACATGGGGGCATATAGGGTGGAAACTGAAGCAACTTCTTCCTTGAGAAAGTTTTTCTTCCTCTCGGACGTCCCAATGGCTCCTTCCCGCAGCCGAGGTTCCTTCCCTTCTCCTCTCCCCGGCGCAGCAGCTGCGATCGCCGCCTCCGCGCTCTCAGGCCTGCACCGCTCCCTCCGGGCCAGCTGAGCCCCGGCACGGAGCCGCAGAGTCCGGCCCGGCGAGCGGACGGTGCGGGAAGGCCGGGCACAGGCACTGGCCACGCCTGAGGGGCCCGGAGGAGGGGGCTGAGGGAGCACAACATCACCAGGGCTGCGAGAAGTCCTCTCCGCACGCAGACTGCTTGTGCTCAGCTCCCAGTAGCCCTGTCCTGCTCCTCCATCCTGCCTCTCACCCCAATCTCTCCTGATTTCCCGTCATACGCAGCTTCTAGCAACTCCCCAGCCGGCGAGCCTGCTTGCCTGCCAGTCTTCTGAGTGGCTGGCTGGCCTTACTAAGATCGCCACCAGGTCGTCTCCACATCTCCCTTGCCTCAGACTAGGAGTTGGTTGTTTTAAACTCAGCCATCACATCTACACTGCAAATAAGCTCATTAAGTCGTCCAGCCAAGCTACCCCTAGTGACCAGTGGTGGCCCTCAGTGAGGCAGGGCTGTGGAGTGTGAGCGGCAATGGTGCTGAGGCACGCTCTGTGAGCCCCCTCAGCCCCTGTTTCATGGGGCTGTGCCTGCATTCAACCAGCGCTCTACACATCGCAGTGAACTCTCTGCCCTCCAGAGGGTTTCCCTGTGGAGGTTTTAGCAAAAGCCTGGTGTTCCCATTTGGTCTGTCTGGAGTGTTTTCTGGTGAGGCACTGCTTTCAGTTCCCCCTGAACTCCTGCTGCTGAACCCAGGCAGAGACATGACAGGAGTGCTGACATGAGCAGAGCTCACACAGCTTGCTGGGCAAAAAGCCTCATTGAAAAGCCACTTAATCTGAACTCCCCGTATGGTGGGCAGCAAAAGGGGCAGGGAAGAGCCTGTGACATGGCAGCGGACACTGGGGATCAGTGCAGGAGCAGGTATGGAAGGGGGTGCAGGGCAGTGCAGGTGAATCCCTTGGTAGAACAAGGCAGCTAATGCTTGAATACGAGCTTTGTGCTGAAATAAAAATTGCTTGAGATTTGAGAAGTGCTCAAATCACCAAAGGGAAGACTTTTGGCTTTTAACATGAAAGATTTTTTTGTACAGCAGGTGCTTTGCATCAGTTTCAGCTGTCCCCTGGAAGGACTGTGATTTATTACAGTACATACACCCCAGCAGAAAACCAGGATCTTAACACGCATTTGGCTGTGATGCTCTGGAGTGCACCGGGGTTTCCTTTGTGACAGGAACAAGTCCCTCACAAGGGATAGTCAGGGCAAGGACTTTGACTTCTTTCTTGAATTGGTCAATCCTACATTTCTCTAATATAGAAAAATAAAAATAGTGGAAACAGATTTCTGCACTCCTTGTTCAGGCAAGTATAAATATATTAATAATAGGCAATGGTTATAAGGTTGTAAATCTTGAATAACAACAACTTAAAAGAGCCACAGCACTGACTTGAGGAGCTTCCAGGGAATCCTGCATGTCAGTTGTCCCCAAGCATCTGAAAAGCCAAATTGTTCCCGTAAGCATGACAGTTCATGTAGAGACAAGAAAATGCTTTTAATTTGCTCATGACCAAACTTCTGTCAGAAATACTAAAACTACCTTCAAATGAGAATGCAATGGAAATGCAGCAGCACATTTTTGAGGAAGTTTAGCCTTGTCTGCAGACACAAAGATAACGCAAAATGACCCTACCAAAAATGTTGGTTCTCATTGTGCACTGTAGCAGTTGCAGACAGAAGCTCCTGCCCATGTTCAGGAATATCAAGGTTATTCTGAAAATCAGGTACTTTCCAAAGTGATGCTGTAACAGCATCACTGCCATGGCAAGATGGCACTTCTCCCCAGAACTCTGACTATGGGAAGTGGCACAGCATTGTGAAGCAGGACTGCTGAGTCTTTGCCTTGCCCTCTGATGAGGTTCATGTGCTCAAAATGTTACCCCAGAAGCTGCATGAAACCAGGCAGTCTGAAACTCTTTCAGTACAAGCGTGCACAGAGATTATTGATAGAGAAAGATGTTATTCCTGCTTCTGTGCCAAATTTTCCCCCATGTCACCAAAAACTGGGAAATAGACTCTCCAACCAATTTTTTAGTTAGGAAAAATATTACATTATTAGCAACACTGGGTGCATGGGGGAGCTTTCCTTAAAACATACATGTTTGGTAACCTAACAGACCAGATTATATTCCTGAAACTAATACATATTCATCACATTTCCTGAATACATGTGTATATACTAATTATTTCAGTTTACATGTTTGAATATGATTCCAGATCTTCTGGTGAATCTTTTCTCCTTGAGAGTGTCAGGTCATAATGTACTTCTCTTATCATTCTTTGCTCTGACACATAATCCTTGTTCTCAAAACTAAGATATCAGCTAGTACATATTAATCACTGATAGAAGTAAACAAGGAAGCATTAGCTGGCACAAGACTTATTAGTCACAGATGTGGGGAGTTAACACAAGGCCACATTAATCTCTGGTATTTGTACTAAGCACTGTGTGGTACAAAACTAAGCATTAACCATGAATACAGGGATCATAGACTAATGTGCTAAAGTTAAAAAGAGTTTTCCAGCATCTTCCCTCGCTGCTGCATAGACGACTTCTTACAGAAATATGACCTGTTCAGTAGGAACTAGGAGGCAAAAGCCCTGTGAGAGAGAGGAGGAGAAGGCAGGAAGTAAAGTTCCAGTGAAAAATGCTGCTAACGTTGTCTTTCTCTTGCTCAGTGCTCCACATATTTGCATGTGTTGTTTATTACAGAGCAACACTGTTCTGACTTAGGAAGAAGATTTTTAAACTGTTTAATGATATTAATGCACCTGTCCAAAGGTGTCACACATACTACCCCCCACCCCCGTCTCCCCTAAATACACACGGTTTAAAGATTACCTGCCCCAGCCAATCATCTCTGCATTTTTCTTCTCCCACCCTCCCTCACCACTTAACTCTGTTATGCCGTCTCACCTAATTTGGGATCATGTAATACACTTAAAGTTAGTGAAATGAAGCAGGTTAAAAACAACATCAAAAGATGAAGACTTTTTTTTTATCATGTCGCTTCAGTTTACAGGAATTCAAACAGTAGTATTGACATAGCTGTGGAGGTAACAAGATCGTAGCTATGATATTCTTTGTGACCACTGAATTGGAAAGCAAGTGGTGGTCAGAAGGAAGTGCCTGACTTTTCAAACCATTTTGGAGCAAAGAGCAACATCAGTAGATGAAAGAAAAATAACTTAAAAAGGTGGACTAGAATTCACAGCAGAGACTCACACAATCACGGAATCATTAGAGCGGGAAAGGAGCTCTGCAGATTCCAGTCTCACCCTTCTGATGAAGGAATATGTCTAGGTGGGTTTTGAATGTCTCCAGAGAGAGAGACTCTATGACCACCCTGGGCAGGTGTTCCAGCTCTGCCACCCTCAATTGAAAGAAGTTACTCCTCATCTTGAGCTGGAACTTCTTATGTTTTAGTTTATGGACAGGGCTCCTTGTCCTGTCTCTGGGCACCACTGAAAAAAGCCTGTTATCATCCTCTGGGCACCTGCCTCTGAGATGCTTTTATGCATTGATAAGATCCCCTCTCAGTCTTCTCTTCCCCAGACTGAACACACTCAGCTCCCACAGTCTCTCGTAAGAGTGATGCTTCAGACCCCAAATCATCTTTGTGATCTTTGCTGAGCCCTCTCCAGTAGCTCCTTTTCTTTCCTGTACTGGGTAGTCCAGAACTGGAAACAGCACTCCAGATGTGGCCTCACCAGGGCCAAATAGAGAGGGAGGATCTTCCTGAGTGGCCAGGGTTCTGATTCTTTTCCTTCCCTTTCTTCTTTTCTTGGTATTTGACAAATTTAATTCATAAGCAGCTACTTTTCCCAAAGTTACATGGAAACAGGTGAATAAATGCTCTGATAAAAACTATATATACTTAAGGTTGCAGTCATAACATTTCCACTTAGGAACAGTAAGACACCACTGGTGTGCTGGGATTTAGATGCTGGGTTTGGTCTATACGGAGAGTGTAATGGCATGTGTATATATAAGAAAGCATTATCATTACTAGCATCCCTGTCTTGCTTGAGTATGATTTTGTTCCTGTTGCTGCTGTTGTTTTTCTGAAAAGTAAAAAAGGTAAAATAACTTCACATTGCTTTCAGGCTTGTGGGTCTTGTTCCTTAAAGTATTAATTTATTCAGATTCTTTCTTCACTTAAAAATAGCTAATTTCCCTATATCACTCACAAACAACCTTCACAGAAATAAGTGGAATAAAACCAGAGAGATTTCTGCAAGTGTATAATGAGGCACATGCTGGATATTGCAGATGGGCAACTTTCACAGCAATTTTACCGCATAAACTGTTCTTTTCATTGTTTGTTGCAATTTATATTCTCATCAGCATTTTGTCAGTTAGGGAGGTACTTATTTGTGTGTATTGGATGAAAGAGAAGACAACAGGAACTGTCTAGCATTCAGAGCTGCAAAGATAAGCTAGTTCTTTGATCATTGCATGATTTGTCTAGAGCTGATACTGTGAGCAAACCCTTGCAGTGGTGTTTACCCACACAAAATGACTATATTGCTACAGTTAGCATCTTAAAACAGTCATGAAGGCTGCCACATACAAGTCACAAATTCTAATCCGCCTTAATATTAAAAATCAATGCATTATCATCTGTGGTGATTGTTTATTTCCACTAATAAATACTATTTTATAAATAAAATACAGCATTTAGCTGAATGAATAGCATAAAGAACTGCCTTTCTCCCACTACAAAAAACCATTGTGTTATATTACAAAAAAACACAGTTATCACTGGCAGTTTCTAACTCAAATAAGCTCCATCCAGCACCCTAATAAACTTCTGAAGTAGCTAAGCTAGAAGTTTTTGTAAAATTAAGCTGGAAAAATCAAGAGCTTTCAATGTTTACTTTTAACACCCCAAAATGTTTCAAAAAATACTAAGAAGGTTGTGCAGAAGGAGAGTAGTAGTAGTGGATTGTGACAAAAATTCAAATAACTTTTGATTAAGCCCAGAGACACACACAGCTTTTCTTCTGCAATCTCCTCCCTGTGCACAGCTCCAGCAAATTCACTGAGCTGTATTTTGTAGAGGGTTCCGCCTTTGTGGTTTTGATTCACCTTCAGCACAAGTCTAGAATTTCTTGTGAAGCTTATTTACTCAGTATTGGCTTTTCTATCCTGTATCATCCTTCAAACTCTTTGACTTTTGTAATGAGCATACAGGAGAAAGGACTGAAAAAATGTATGATCATAGGTTTTTGGTTTTTTTTAAAAATCTTCACGTCATAAAAGTTTTTAAAAACTGGCCAGCAGAATCTCAAGGTCCCGCTGGCCAATGTGGGGGATCAAATGAACACATTACCTGGCACCTGATGAGTGGGAATGTATGCAGGATTCTCAGTGGTAGCATGGTGCTGGACCTGTGGCCAGTCCACCCTTTATGCCTGTAATTGCCACACACATTTCATTAGCAGTTATTCTGTAAAGGCTCAGGCTTGTATGCACTGAAACAGCCTCACAGGACTACGCAACATGGGGTAAATGCAGTAATTTTGGATATCACATGGTGCTTACTGCTGATGGCAGCAGCTAACCATTCTGAACAGACTTTAGTTCCCTTTTCTTCCAGCAGTTCTTGCCTAATATCCTGGGGAGAGCAGTTACTGTTCATGGTAATGAAACCCACAAGTGTATCTTGTGAGAAGCAACAACTCCTCTGTGAGAAGCAGAACTCCTCTTTAGCAAATAAACGAGGTCGTTAAGTTGATACACCCGTGGATTGTTGCATTGAAGGAGCCAGTTTTTCTGCTTGTATCAAAACACTGGAGAGCTTTGGGATATCCAGGTAAACTATTGTAAATGTTTGTCTAAAACGTGGAAAGTTCCAGAAGGAATAGAATCAGTACAAAGTATTGAATATAACTTAATTATGGAAATCTGGTAGTAGATTTTACTTAGTTTAGGAGCTGAGCAGATGCTAAGCTGACAAAATGGACTTTTCTCTCTCAAAATTTTGTGTTTCGTTCTCTGAAATTTTACTAAAAGTTGTCCAAATTTAGGTGGCCTTTGCATTTCGAATAATAGCAGAAATAGTATCACTCAAAGGCAATTACTTTTTAGTTATCTCCTTTGCATTATTTGGCATTTTTAAAATTATGGGTAGAGTATAATATTCTGGATTGAGATATCTGTGTGTGTGTTTTGTCAGTAGTTGGTCAGGGAAAATATTTTCCTTTCCAGCTATGTCAAAATGGTACTCAATGTTTTAAAATTGCACAAAATTTCTTTTAAAATCGTATGGGATCCTGAAATTCTCGAAATACCAGTAGGAACTTTGCAGTGACAGGAATTCAAATTTTTCTTCCTTGAGACTTGGAGCATTCACTTTAGTAGGATAACCAGACAAATAAGACTTTCATAAGATAGTGACTATACATTATATAGTGTATATATACACTATATATAAATAGGGTTCTGAGTGAAGAGAAATCTGTTTCATTTCAGGGCAGATATTGAGAAAGTTGACATTAATCTGAAAGAAATAATTAATAATGAGTAAGAGAAAGCATATGACAAAAATGAGTCTAAAAAATATGAAATATCATGAAAATTTGTGTTTATATAAAACCATGTTGCAAAAATGCAAATCTTTTTCAGAAATGAATATTAACTAGTCTGTTTATATCAGATACAAATTTTTGATGGAAAAATTGAAGCCGCCAGGCTTCTGTTGTTGAAGACTGAGTTGCAATGGTTGATATTTCTGATTTTCACTTAAACCGGTACTAAAAAATCCATTAAGAGAGAAATTTTGTGGTGAGCCTGTTGGTACATAGGATGAAGAGATGATCATGCCTCAGTTGATACTTTGACCTTGCACATAGTCTTTGACAGAAATAGTTTGAGAGCTAAAAGTTCTACTACTGGTCGTTTAGGATGTAATCTGGCTGTTCTGGCTAAGCCCTATGCCCTCACTTGTCCTGGTCTCAAACTCATCTGGAGCTATCCTTTTATTTTTCCACAGTATGAGTAGCTGGACTTATGATTAGACAGAAGGTGAGAAAAAGTGACAAGAGCGAGATAAGAAAGGTGCAGAGGAATGCACAATGGAAAAAACACAGAATACTCTGTGACCGGGCTGGAACACTGCCTTGTCTAATTTTGACAACCATATGTCCTCATGTGTGCTCTGATTTTGTCTTGCTGGTGTTAGAGGGGTGTTTGAAACAATGCTCTCAGGGTATCAGGGGCTGTCAGTTTCTTACTGGGGAATCCCTTTAATTTCTCTATATCCTCTCCATGCTAGAGGTCTGCCTTTAATAAAACCCCCAGACAGAAGAATAGCATGTCTCCTCAGTCTTTAGTATTATCTGATGAGGGCTCATTTCTCTTTTATACCAACCATTGTATTGGCAAGTCTTGTTTGGGCAAACTGTCTTTTTACCTTCTTTTCATGGTTCTGCTACACACATTCATAGGTGCAGAGCATTGAAATCTCTCAACTCCACTTTCCAAATGCTGCACTTACTCTTGGAGGGAGTCTTCTTGAACTAGTAATTACAGCTAGACTCAAGGAGAAGAAAAGCAAATCTCATCTGGAAACAAGTTGCAAAATGGTAATTCTGAGGTGTCTGGAAAAGAAAGTAGTCAAGCAATAATTTATCACAAATTCAGAATGGTCCTGGCATGTAAACAAAAAGCTAGACTGCCTTAAATCTGTTAACTTCAGTAGAGGTTACATCAGACTTATATAAAGTTGCAAAATATTTTCAGATCTATATTTTTTTTATAATTGTCTGTGTAATTTTCCCTGTCTTTTTTGTGCATATGCTTATTCCTTCTATCTTGCCCATAGGTTAGAGCTCCATTCCCTAGTGGTTATCAACTTCTCTGGTTATTTCGCTGTCACAGAATTCATGAGTAAGCACAGTTTTCTTCTTAAAGAGATAGCTTTATAATTTTTATTTAATTACTCTCTAGCAAACTCATCAAGATCTGATTTTGAGTTTTTAAAGGGTGTGTTTAGACCTCATCAGTTGGGAATAGAAGTGTAAAAGTTACAGTTTAGAAGAGAAAAGATGGGGGTTCTATATTTATAAATCAGATCTGAATGTATTTTGAGTGAATTCTTTGTACAGTCAACAGTTACATATATTTCAGTTGCCTAATTAATGATTGTATGCACACACATCTGCTATTCCGTTCACTGATCCTGTGTTGCTGTATGAAGAAAGAGTGGCCTCAAGGGGAAGTTGAAGTGAAATAATCTTTTGGCTTCACCAAGACAGGAAAGTAAATAACAAAGTTATATTTATGCCAAGGCAAAAAAAACCAAAACAACTTGTTAGGCTCCCAGTTGAGAATAAAATATCCATACTAAACTCAGGAAGAATACAACTGAAATTTTTAATGTACTTTTGTGTTCCCATTACAGTGTACTGCTATATAGAAATGTGCAGCTATATTGTAAATTATGGAGAATTACTCTTGTTAACACTGACGTGTATGTAAGGTGTAGTTGTGGAACAATTCTTTACAAGTGTAACTTGGTACCTGCTGAAGGCAGTGGGAGGCTATGAAAGGCAGTGGGAGGCTCTGTGTATTCAAATGAATCTAAGGCACAGGAACTAAAACCTGGGTATTGCTTTAGTTTTGAGCAACACATCTGAATAATGCAATCGTCTTGTTTCAAAGAAAATCTTACTGTGCTCCTTATGTGCTGCTTGCAGTTCAGATCAAAAGTTGGAAAGCCAAAATATTTTGCACTGAGTCTCCAATAGAGATCAAAGAGAAAGTTCAGAAAATAGCTTTTGCATGAGACTTCTCTTTTGCACAGACACTTTGCACTTTAGAGGGGAAGGGGGAACTTATTCTCTCTTCAGAATCTTTTTAAATTCCCATTTCATGATTTACAACCTACATGTGATAATGGAATAGGTAACTGCTGTCGCTTCTGGGAAGGGAAACACAGAAACTATGGAGATTACTCTGTAAGCAGGGCCACAAACGAAAGGTTTTCTTTTTTCCTCAGTCCCCCTCCATCTACCTGACCAGTCAGACTGTGCATTAGAATCTACAGTATGACTTGTAACATAACACAGCTTATGAAGGCAGACACTTGTGACATACGTTAAAGAGAAGCAGAAAGACTTCACCAAGTTTCTTATGCTGTTTTGATTCTTACTATTACCTTTACCATTTACTATTCAAGTTAAGGAAATGAAAGAGGCTTTATTGTTGATTGTAAACTCTTCCACATGTCCAGGAGCCTTTTACTCTTGCTGAGCTTGTAAGTATGCATGACTAGGGTGAGCTTTCTTCACAGTTTTGGGAAGAAATTTATTTTAAAAATCCATTGACACTCCTAACATGGCCGTAATGAATGATTCAGTGCATTTGAAAGCATGTATGAATGCAATGCAGGTAATTCTTGTAATTCATATAATCTTGCTATTGCAAATGTAGAAAACTTCTCAGAAACCATATATCATAATAAAATTTTCTTCAAAGCCGCATTCCCAGGTTCCTAAAAGTCTTCGTGCTGAATGGATGTTGCTGATAAAAAGTATTGTCATTTGCACAGTACATTTTCTTGTATTTCAAATAGAAGAAGTAGCAAACAAATCAATTTGTTGCTATGACTTTCAAAAGAAATGAGCAGCTGAGTTGGCCAAGCAGCTGATCAAATCTTAACTTAGAAGATCTGAATACTTCAGACGTAAGCTATAATTACAGTATCTGTGGGGGTCTAGATTTTGTTACAGACCTTAAAAAAAATCATGAGTTAGTACAAAGTCAAAAGAAATCAGAGATGAAAGGGTTTGTAATTCTCTCTGGCATTGCAGTTGGCTTAACTCTCTAAGTGGGTAAAATCAGTGCCTTGTAAGGTTTTGTGGGACACATCTTGAATGATTAGTGATACATGTGTGTATCTCTGCAATGTAATTATGTGTGTGTGTGTGTGTGCATGTGCATCAAAGAGCAGCTGATGGCTTAACCTTGATAATCTCCATGGTAAATGTGTACTTCCTCCCTTCTCTGTATGTGCAAAAACACCCAACAATGTGGTACTCTGCGTTTAAGTTTCATTATGCCTATCTTGTTTTGGCTGCATTTAATGTAAGTAATTTGTAGCTCAACACAATCAGTTTGGAAAGATTGAATTTCTTGCCAATTCCAACAGACCGGGATAGTTACCTTTAAGTTCCAGAAGTTTCAGGTATATAACTACTCCAACATAACAGGCTGTTTATATAATGAGGTACAGTCAAACAGAAGACAAAAGGAGCAAAAGCCCAATTGAGAAGTTCTTGTTACTGAAGTTAAAAAAAAAAAAATCACTGAACACTCACAGAACTGTAGTGAGTGAAGACACAGTTCATTCCTAAGCCTCTAATTTTTTTTCAAACACCAGAAGTTATTATGCTTTGTGACAATACTCCTTTGTTTACAAACAGGTAATTCAGAACCCTTCCTAGTTATAACATTCCTGCTTTATATCATAAGTTTTACGTTTTAACTTACACAGGAAATCCAGGTGCTACTTGGGAATTAGATGTATCAATGCATCTGCCATAGCTGCCCCGCTGCTGCCCCAGAGGGCTCCTGGAACCCAAAGGTGGCCCCGGCCCAGGACAGTGGGAGCAGCTCACTGCTTATTGCTCCCATCCTGCACTGTGACTTTTTCTGAATACAAATGTATGGAGGATTTGGGTTCAGTTCCTATTACGACTGGTCCTGTAAGTTATTGAATTGGGCTGACTAATTAAAACATTTATTTTTGAATTAAGCTGGGTTTTATTCTCTTGGAATTGCTCAACTTCTTTTTTTACAAGTTTAGTAACTTTGACAGTGTCTGGGGCTATTGATTGTGATTTCTTTCAGTTTTACTTCACATATTGTCCTTTGCTGTCCACACATGTACCTCTTTACTCAGATACAGAATGGAGAAGCAAAACAAGGACAAAATGAGGGTGGGGGGAGCAGCAAGTAAGAAAATTGCTGAATTTTTTTTTGAGAAAGGAAACAAAAATTGACACATACATACACCAACCAGAAGAATTTCTGTTTTCACAAAGGTACTTGTAGTTCTCCAAAGAGTTAGTAGGAATAACAAAAAGGAGGTGTATTCCTCCAGGTTCCAGTAAACTATTCTTCTCATCACAGGATAGTCAAAATGTTGATTTTAAAGCCATATGTATTTTCTTTCATTTATTATGTGTTCAGTTCACCCTTCCAGAAGTAAAGAGAATTTATATTATGCCCGAAAAGACCTGCAATACCTTTAAGGCAGTACCTGAATGAAAATTTTAAAATACTGTGTATAAACACTGCAAGGATACCACAAAATGCTCAGCTTCTCTTAACTCTACAGGAAGATGAGCTATAACACCTCCTCAGCCAATCAGCACTACTTAAGTCTCAGACCAGGAAACTCCTTAAAGTACAGTATTTGAGAACATTGCAACAGGACTTTCCCATTGCTGCCCTTTCTTTTTCTCTTCTTTATGTTTATAGAGTTGCAAGCCACGTGTGAAGTTACTCATGGAGAAATTTGAGGGAGGTAACAGAGACACAGAGGATACTTCAAACAGTAGACCCATCAAAATCCCAAGACAAGATGTCCCTACAGGAATACAGTCAAGAAAAGCAGCACTTGAGAAATTTGCAAGTAAAGGATATGCAGCGTGTTCTCCAGGACCCAGTACCCTTCACAAACCTGTTCAGCCTAAACCTCCTCTGGGAGTCAAGCCTTCAAGTGATGACAAAACAGAGAAGGATCCAAACCCACCACATCTGAACCCAGTGGCACAAAGGTTTGGTGTTCAGCTTCAGCCCACTAACAGAGGAAATGATGAAAAAACTGTATGCACTAAATTCTCTATCAAAACCAGTGACCCATCAAAAGAAGACCCAAAGCCTTTGAACCCAAAACATGCATGGAACAAGTTCCTTTCTCCTCCTGATAAAGAAAAAAATCCTCTGGGACCAAAACCAAACTTAAATACTGCACCACAGGGGAGTGAGGCAAAACCAGAATTTTCAAAAGTAGCTGCAGTTAAGGAAAAATTAAGGTCTGCAACACAAGAAAATGAGCCCAAACCTCCTGTTTCAAAACCACCACTTGCACAGAAGCCTTCTGTAAACAGTGAGGTATCTCAGACTGAAGACACTTCTAATAAAAGTGGTTTTCTGCAAAGACTCTCAGGACCTAGGACAAATATACACGCACTCCAAGAAGCAAAGGAAATGGGTGAAAATAGTAGCTCTGCTGCAGAAGCTGCAGGCAGTCATTTTTCTAAAATAGCTCTGAAGCCTACTGGCCAGAGGTCCAGCTTATCAAAAGGAACCCCCAAAACCATGGAGGAAAACACTGAAGAAAAGGGAGTGAGTGCTGCCAAGAACATCTTCCTCAACAAAATCATCCAGGAAGAATCAGGTTCTTCTCCTAAATTCCATAAGATGAATACAGCACTTGCTGCAGGAAGACCATCAGGTGAAATACAAGAGAAAGAGGATGAGGACAGGAGTTCTAGAATGCCCAAGCGGAAAATCTTGCCCTCAGTGTTCAAGCTGGGCCAGCCCCCACAGAAGCCCAGCAGACCCCCCGTTGTGCACTTGGGAAAGTTCCAGAAGAGCCATCAAAAAAAGAGTAAGTCCACTCTGTTCTTGCTTCCTTGGGTATCAGCTTTTTGATGCATTTAGAACCAGGTCAATTTCAGATGGAATCTCTTCTTCTGTTCAGAAATAACATGACACCTGCACATTATTTTTATTATTT
>VZTN01034502.1:1740-13718 GCA_013400515.1 Erpornis zantholeuca | reverse complement strand
TTTTTTTTTTTTTCACTCTGAAGAGTTTCTACTGCTCAAAATCTCATCTGTAGAAGTAGTCCCAGTGAAACTGGCTTCTTTGAAATGTACTTATCTGAGTCATTACCATCAATGAGTTCCCCCTTGCCTGCAAGGGGCAGAGAAAATCATCTTTAAATACAAAAAGACTGCAGGTTATAGCAAACCACAGTCAGAAGGAGTAGTTCCCTTGTCTCTTGTCCACCAAAAAGATGGTCTAAAGCACTTTTCCCTCCTGGGGTTTGACTCTGAGATTTTTAAATTACTGTTATTATTACCTTTTAAAATTATTAATGTTGCTGTTATCTTTTTCATAAGTCTTTCAGTGGAATCCAAAAGCAAAGATGAAGGAAGAAAGGGTCACACTAGGGTATTACTCCAGTTGAGGAATGCCAATGGAAAAGTGTTCAGTAAAAGAAACTATAGAAATTAATTACCAAGAATAAGGATGAATAGGCTTGACACTGAGTAAAAGGATAGCATCAGCTTGCTCTTCTGACATAGAGTCAGTCAATATATTGTCAATTCTAAGACACCAGTACATTTGAAACTCAGGATAAGCAACCATGACATTATAGGTGTCAATTGGAATAAAACATACTATGCAAATTACCCCTAAATTTGAAGAAAAGCCTCGCAAAGTTTGGGCTGGTTTGCATTCTCAGTAAGTAAAAACCTACTTAAGGGTTTTTAATAGTGTTTGCGGTGCTTGATTTTATGGGGGTTTTTAAGCCAGAAAATGTGAATTTCTATTAAAAAATCAGAGCCAATTTCTCAGTCATTTGTTCAAGCTCCTACTAAAAGTCTCCAAGGGAGGTTCCACGTTCTCTACAGATAATATGTTCCAGTGTTCCAAAACTTACATAATTCCTCTCTGAACTTCAGGCTTCTTATCTGAAATCTATTTTTTTTACCCACTGTCATTATAAAGAGCCTCTTATTTATTTTTGCTTGGCATCCATCCTTATTCCAGTATTTTTCTGTCTTCCCCTAATTCTTCTATTCTTAGGTCAGACTAGTCTGGCTCACTCAATTTCCTGTGTAGGGTGTGTTTTCTAAACATCGAGCTCTTCCTGGTTTTGTTCATGACTCTCTCCTGATGCAAACTGCGGTGTCCTGCACTCCACCTGGGCCTGAGGAGAGCTCAGCAGCATAGCCATTTAGAAAGTGATGCTTTTTTCCTTGCCCATAAAAAGGTGTCTTTTTCACCCGAGTCTTCAAATCTGTACTGTGCATTCGTGCTGTTTCCTGCTGCACTATACTCTTGGGCAGAAATACTCTGTGGATGAAAAATCACTGCTGGATTCCCTCAAAACAGAACAAAAATATACCCCCTGACAGAGATAGGGCTTTAGTTTGTCTGTCCGGTACCTCAAGGGATTTCTCCAATATGTGATATAGATTAGGTTATGTTAGGTTTTTCACTCAGCCTGGTCCAGTACCCCAACAGTGTCTCATCATGCTCGTCATGCAAATGTAGACAGATAATAAAATGCAAAAATTATGGGCTGCCATTATTAATTTTAAGCATTTTGCTTATATAAGTAATGCCCTATCAATTCTATTTACTGTATCTTTTATGTTTTTTGCATCTCTCTTGATCTTTTTGGACATAAGATATGTCTGAAACTTGCCCAGACCCTAGAGGTTCATTATGACTTGACCACCTGTGAAAACATGCCCATATATGTATAACAATTTTTAATATACTTGATAAAAAAAAAAAAATATATATATATATAAAGTGGAATTCATGTGCCTGTCTCCCTTTACAAAATTTATAATCTGGAGAACGAAGATTTTGTCACTACATATGCATGTAGTGACAGGAGTCTCTATGCATGTACGTAAGGAGTCTCATTCAAACTGATGTCTTAAACACTGCTACAACCTTGTGCTTTGTTGAGGAAGCTTTCCTGTCTGGCCATCCATTTCACTGCTGGGACCAAACTCACTTCACAGCGTGTGGCTCCAGTGACCCAACAGGTGCCCTGCTTGACCTCCTACACACCCTACACTCACAGCCAGATAAGGTTCTGGTTCGAGCTCAACCCCAGGTTTTCCACAGCAGGGCTTCAGACCTCTGGATCCTTAAAATAATTTAATCATGGTGCAAAAACAGAATAGAAGCTCGAGCTAGCTCTGAGGATGGACCCTGGAAAAAGGGCTACCTGGGCTCTTATACCCTCACAGTCTAAGCATCTGAAAGTCTGTGGTCACTGGCCCCTGCCATGTCTCTGAGTGTCCGCTCATCTGGCTGGGCCACAGGTCCCTGTACCTTTTGTTATGCAAAGGGTCAGAACCAGTTCATGGCATCTTGCCTTGGGCTCCCCACACAGAGAGCTCAATCTGCAACTTGCACTGCAGCTGCAAGCTCAGCTACCTGCACTACATTAACTCCTCAACAGCATTTTCTAGTTGGTATTTCAAAAGTAAAGAGATTTTTCTTTTATTTACACTTTGCAGCAAGATATCACCTTTTAGTACACCCCTAAAATATCACCAAAAAGTTATGATCCAATATTAGTTTCTTGACCAGTATTCCTGCTCTGAGGTATAAGAAGAATAAAATGTCTGCAGTTAAAAATGAGCTAACCTGAACTCATTAAGTAGTTTATCTCATTTTGAATAAACACCATGACATCAGGCTGTGTATATATTTTTTCTAAAAATATCTTTGAGCTACTTTCAGTGATGAAAAAAGATAAATTCTTACATAACTAACCCACAGTTAATCTGTTCTTCCTTATTTCTTAATTTTTTACATCCCGTGAGGAACTACATTAAAAGCAAAAGAACAAAGCAAACGGAGAAACCCCAAAACCCCCAGACAAACAAAGCAAAAAAACCCCCCCAAAAAAAATACTTCATTCTTCTGAGTTCTATGAAATTCTGATTTTTTCTGATATGATCTTGGATATTTATTTTTTTTTCCACTTCAAAGAACTCTACAATGGAAACTGCTGTTGATATTGAAGATGTCCTCTGACTGAAGAATTAATGCTTGGTAATGAGAGTAATCAACATTTCATTTCAAACCATTAAATTCCAGGAATATTAATTACTTAAGTGGGTACCCAGAAACAAGAAAATGTTAAAGAAATTTCCTCAGCCCACACGTTTCAAACACATTACAGGAAAATTCACTGTTCTAGCTATACACATTTGCCCCTTCTGCATTTCACATCCCAGAATGTTCCTTTATTGCTGTGCTATATAAACAAGAGGTTTGGAGGCTTCCAATTATTCTGAGCCAAACTAGAGTACTAGTTCACAGAATGAACTCCAGACTCATGGCTGAGGCATATCAGGGGCAAGATGATACTAAGGACGATTGATAAAGAAGCCGTTTCAGGAGGCTGGCCAGTCCTCAAGAGGTGGCCCAACAAATTTTCACTGCAAGGCACACCTGCCATATCCAAAGGAAATGAGGAAATTGGAGACTGATTACACTAGTCTTAGGAAACAGGACTCTGCACTGTCACAACTTCCTATACATGGCAGCATTTAAAAATGACACTGCTCTTCCTGGCAGTTTAAAAAATTCCAAAGCCAGCCATTTTTTCCTGATAAAGCATAGCTTAAATGTTCAAACATCATCCATATTACTGTATTTCCTTGGCAAATTGCCCGTTCCAATGCTTCCCCAGCCTTATCCTTGACAAGATATTTGTGTACTCTTCCTGACACCACTGCCTTAGACTGAACAGTGGCACCCAATGAAAGGTTTGTTTTTCCCTTCCTCCCATTCCTGCCTGACATTTCCCTCAGATGATCTGTGTTTTGCACCCCTCTGCAGGTCATGGTCAGCCCACTGGAAAATATTGCACCCATTTTTAAAGAGAGGAGGAAGGAGGAAGGGATTGAGAACAGCCCTGCTGTTCTGGACAAGGCTCTGGGTGGGCTGCTGGATGAAACTCTATCCTGGGCTGCATCAAAAGCAGTGTGGCCAGGGAGGGAGGGATTTCTGCCCTTCTATTGCTCTCTGCTGAGACTCCAGATCTCTCCATCCCAGGAAGTAGATTGTTAAAGCAGGTTCAGAGGAGAGCTCCAAAAATGATCAGAAGGCTGGAGCATCTTTCCTATGAAGACAGCCTGAGAAAGCTGGGCTTTTTCAGCCTGGGGAAGAGAAGCCTCCAAGAAATTATTGCATCCTTTCGATACTTAAAAGAGCTTATAAGAGAGATGGTGAAACACTTTTTAGCAGAGTCTGTTGCAGTAAGACAAGAGGTAATAGTTTTAAACTTAAAGAGGCTCGATTTGTGTTAGATGTGTAAGGAAGAAGTTTATAATGATGACGAAAACATACTGGCACAGGTTGCCCAGAGAGGTAGTAGACACCCTGTAGTAGTAGTCCTGGTGTCATGGTTTGAACTGGCTAAGCACCAGGCCTCACAAAATCTGTTATTTTTCATAAGGAGAAAATATGATTATATTGAGGAAAACTGAAAATCTGCGAGGCAAAATAGGTTCAGAATTAAACAGTTGCATTATAAAGAAATTTTTATTGCTAACAGAATTAAAAGAAATAATATGAAAAATTAAAGCAAAAAACACACCCCCCTCTCTTCCAGCACCTCCTCCTTTTGACCCAATTTGCACAAAGGATAACAAAACATGAGATTTGATCAGTATTACAGTTCTTAAAATTCTCTTTCCTATACTTAAGGAAAAGGTTTCCTTCTGCTATCCCATGTAATCCTTCACAACTTAGCAGTCTGACTGGAGCACAACCTACTGAAGTGAAAGGAAATATCTCTCCCATGAAAAATCTCACAATTTCTTCACACTGCCAGTCATGGGCCATCAACATGGGGTGTTCATTGTTTATGGATAGGCAATTCCAGCCTGAAAGCAATGGTTCTCTTTCTTTAAGTCTTTAAAAGCCTCTCACACACAGCTCCTAGGTGATATGGCGTGGCCACCCTTTCTTTTTACATAGGCTGCACAATTCTCATCCTGCCTTGTCTTTAAATGGATTAAAGAGATAAAAAACCTGTTTGTGGTATTACAGTTTTTTCTATGGCCTGCAAGAAGCAGTTTTAAGCTTTGCATGGGGCGTGTGTCTGCCCTCTTTTCCCACAGCCATTTTTAGCTTCGTCCCACATGACTACTTTCTCTTTCTTTTTCTGACCTTGGAGCTGCCCTGTTGAAGAGTCAGTGTTTTTGGGCTTTACGTTGGAGAAAAGCCTCTTTCCCTTTATTCTGTGGGCTGCATGGTGTCTTCTTCATTTCGCTGTAAGCTGCATTGGTTGCAGAGAGCTCTGCCGGCTCCCGCTGGGTCTGCGCGAGGCCGCGTGTGGGGAGGGGAAGCCTGTCAGGCTTTAGAAGCTGCACTGGGTGGTCTCGGCTATGCAGTATCTAATGGTGGTTTCTTAGCTGCCCAGAGCTCTGAGGTTATCCTGCAGTGCCCTGGGGGCCTGCAGCTCTGAGGTTATCTTGCAGTGCCCCAACGCTGGGGGCAGGGGCCCGGCCTGGGCCCGGGCCAGGCTCGAAGGCACCCCCCCACCTTCTAGCAGGAGAGCTGGAATAAATAAAAAGTTCCCATCAACCAACTCAGCTTCAACCCACTACACCTGGCAAGGTCCAGTGTCAGGCTGGATGGGGCTTTGAGCAACGTGATGTATTTGAGATGCTCATCACCATGAGCAGCCTCAGCCCAGCCTCAGCTGCAGGCAGCTGGGCTGCATTGCCTTTAGAGGCCCCTTCCAGCACAGGCTCCTCTCTGCATCTGTGAATCTGCACTGAATTTCTGTGGCAGCTCATCCCATGCCAAAAAGTCTTGCTCCAAATTGTATGATCCTGAGGACAAAAATATTTTTAAGCTCTGTTTGCATATTTCACAATAATACATTTATGGTAGAGATTGCTTCTTACTGTGTTCTTAATAATTTGATATTCTTAAATGTATAATAGCAGCTTCTAATTTTTTTCACAAGATGTTTATTTGAAATTAATCTCCATGTGATTCTTGGACAGCAAAACTCTCACCACTGAAGAGTTTTGTTTGATACACAGATGCAGTCAAAATTGCTAGAAGTTTGATATTCCTTTTCTTCAATTTTCACTTCTACTTATGTTGTTTCTGTAAATATTGTCTACTTAGCAAGGTAATATAAAAAAAAAGTTCAAAATCCCCATGACTTTTTTACCATCTCAACAGTATTTATGAACATATTTTACAGTAATACCTAGCCTGTAACAAAAGTCTATGAAATATTAAAGATGAGTATATATGCTATTTCTAAATATATAATTTTACCCATCCTCATACTGCATTTTTAGTAAAATATAAGCCTTTTCTTTTTTGCTGTTTTACTATATTTCATAAAAATTTTTGTATAAGTTGAATAATATAGTGGCTTCAAAGGTGAATCTATTAGGATCCACCTTAAATTGGAGTAAGCTTTTAAATATTTAGAGCAGAATACTAAGTGTTTCATCTACAAGTTTTGTGTGTGCATCAACTGGCAAAGGTAGTACAGTATGAAAATCAGAAAAATTATTACAGACTATTTTTAATTTGTATTGAAGATTTTGAGGTTTTTTTTGGTTTTTTCGAATTACCATGATTGTGACTCATTATGTATCCATACAATATTTAGTAGCCTAGATATTTGAACAGGAAATTTCAATACTGCAAAATTTTTGGTGTAGATTTTTCATTGAATGAGAAATTTTCCCCATATCAGAAAATACAGAAGTGTTCCTAAAGACACACTTTGGACATTCTGAAATTTAATTTTCCGTATTAGGTACTGAGGGAGTCCACTTATATCCTTACATTGCTGTAATTCGAACAGCTAGAGATCAGAGAAAAATTAAAAAATATTTTCTGCCACTCTAAAGTATCCTAACATTTTCTGAGAAGACATATGAATTATACAGAAGGTACAGCAGAATGATTTATTGTGAAATTTTCTCTTTTCTTAAGTTCTTCTATTAGGTATTTAAGGAAAAAAAAAGTGTTTAAAATGCATTTGGAGATTTTAGCACTTCACCCACATGAAGATGTGGAGACAGAGAAACCCATGGGGATTTAAACTCAGAAAATCAAGGATACACTTGTGACTTGTTCAGTTCCTTTCTTCACTAAATGGGTATAATATGATACATGTTATCTACAAGTAATATTAATTAGACTAATTTATTAGCATTTTTGAATGCTTACAAATTTTTGTATTAATGACACTATATGATAATTGTATCTATGTAGTGCATTCTGATTATTCCCTCATTCAAATATTGTTTTGTATTAGGCTGAATAATTTTAATTAACATTTACTTTGAGCACTGATAAGCAAGGTACTTTTCCACAGACTCCTGTGACATTTAAGGGATACCAAACACTGGATATTGTACATAAAGCATCAGTCATTATAAATGTTTATAACTATGACATCATATTATTGCAACTAAATAAGTACAAGCCATAGGTCACGTTTTTAGACTTGATTTGCATGTGCGCACTTTCTTAAACCAACAAGTATACTGGTCCAATAGGAACTTATCTTCTGGAAAGTTGTTTGTAAAGTTACTCTGTTTACTCACCTGATATCTACACAAATATTGTGTCTAGAACACAGGCAGGCAGCTAGGAACACATTTCTCAGTAGTACTGTTACTGTTGTAAAGTTCCTCTCCTTTCCTGGAACAAAGTTTTTTCCCTGCTGAAAATTAGAATTGCCACCTGTCAGTAATATTGAAAATTTCCTATGTTTTGCTTTAAAAAACCCAATCCTTGCAAAATACATAATATATGAAATTAATAGCCTAGGTTTCGATTCCGTTTATTTATCCATACAAAAAGAAAACAATTATTCATTAACATTTTGTCCCTCCAGTTTCCTTGCCATCTTCCAATTTTACAGCCCCAGAGCCTTACAAATCTCAATCCAGTGCTCTGCACACCTGAAACAAGTGCATTAAATGAAAGAAGGGGAAGAACTTTGGCTAAATGTCCTTATTTGCTGAACTGAAAGAGATTGTATAGTCATAAATTTCATAGCAAGGAGGAAGCAAGAGGGGAATTTCATGACAGAGGTGTATCTTAATCACAGTGCTGCATCAAGTCATGGTCAGGGCAGTGTTGTTATTTTACCCACAAAATGAAAAAAATCATTCAGTAAAATCTGACCAATATCCCCTCCCTCCTTCTATTTTATTTTCACATCTACATTTGAAGTACCTGTCATCCAAATAAAAATACCACATCAATTAAAGACTGTAGCTTTGAACAATCAGTAGCTTGGCACCTTGAGCTCATACGAACTAAAAGGCAAACCACGATTCACTATATGTGAAGTGAATCATACAATGGAAAAAATGGAGATTAAATAATTTTTAGCTAATCACTTACTAATTATAATTATATACTTAATAACTGACAAATGTATTTAACAAAGGAACCTAAAAATCAAGATAGTGTGTTGTATAATCATTACTTCCAATATTTTGCTCTGAAGAATCCTTTATGTCCCTGGAAGATTATCATTGCATTATGTGTTTACACATAATCATCTTTGTGAGTAATTCTTTTCTATTCAGTACTTTTTCCCTCACTGAAGAAAAATCTCTGACAAGTTTCACAGCACAAATAAATACTCTCTGATTTACAATCCAGGTTGCTTCACTCAAAATTTGTGAGCACATTTAAAAACAACTCTACATGACACCTGCTAATTAGGAATG
Organism: Erpornis zantholeuca; assembly: GCA_013400515.1. NCBI lineage: Eukaryota > Metazoa > Chordata > Aves > Passeriformes > Timaliidae > Erpornis > Erpornis zantholeuca. Next base: position 5,009 of record VZTN01034502.1, on the reverse strand, counting down.
TGAAGTTGCACTTAGTTAAAGGTTTCTCTAGCAACAGGATGTTGCTTTAGCAAACTCTGAGATAAAACAACACTCCATTCTTTGCAGTTTTGAAGAGATGAGAAATTCTAAAGATCAAATACTAGTTTGTCAGATGGTTAGATGGTGGCATGATTTCAGAAATCATTAAAGAATGGAACAAACTGGACAGAGTGGGACAGGAAAAGACAGAAAAAGGGACGGGGGTTGGTCCTATTTAAAGGACAACTTAATCTATAAGAAGAAACAAAGAAAAACCAGGTGTATCTTCAAAGTAACTCTCTGGAACAGCAAGGTTAAAATAAGAGAAAAATGTTTAAAAATTTTATGTTGGGGAAAGAGAAAGCAGAAAGCATTGTGATAACAGATAATGGAAATAAATAAATTAGCTGATTTTAGACTGAGACATAGGTAGGTAAAATGTAATTATGAAGATTGAAATCCGATCAGGAAGGAGGGACTGGTTTTCTGGTCTGATATAAAGGAGTATGCAAAAAGTTCCACAGGAAAAGAGATGTCCCCCATGCTGTATGAGAGCATGTTATACTCTGATTTGGCAGCAGATGACAAACTGGATTCTCAAGATTCAGTAACTAAAAGAGGACTCCTATTTGCCCTGGAACAGAAATAAGTAAAATATCCTTTCAGTTTGTGATATGAAAGTCCTTTCTGCTACAGTTTTTGGTTTTTGGAAGGTGCATTGCAAGGTCAGTGAAACAGTATTGTCTCCAATGTACCATCAGTGTTTATTTTTAATTTGGGACTGGTGAATAAAGATTTAATGGGATTTTAATAGCCTGTTGGACACACTTCAATGTCCAGAGATGTGGCATCATATCCAGGAGTGTCGTTATCTGGATTAATTATCAATAGCAGGCAGTTATCATTAGGGAGAAGTGAAAATGAGAGAGGTAGTAAATGAAATTTACTGGGCAGAGATGCTCAGAAATAAATAAATAACAACATCAGAGAAGTCACCAATGGATACTTCAAAATCATTTTCTATTTGATATTTTGCATTACATCTGCCACTTCTTTTGCTGCTCTAGAATCTGTAGTGACTGAAATATTTCCCTTGCCAGCCAGTATAAGCTAAACTCTTTCTTCATAACTGTAGTTGTACAACTATATATTATATACAAAATTAGTGTCCAAATTTGCTTTTTAATGTCAGCAATGGACTAATGTGAAACCTTGAGAAGACTGCATTAGCTTAACCAGCAAATATTTTATAATGTAATAAAGGACCCTTACTGATAAGTCTTTAACAAATGACAGTTAATGTTTGATTGTTTTATTTAAGACATGACTGATAAAACCTACTGTAAATATGGGCTATCTTGAGTGATACAGACTATCATGAATGTGACTTAATGTCTAAAAGGGTAGTTTCACTAATGTAAATTATATGCGATTTTATGCATTGTTGCACATGGACTCTCCAAGATTTTAGATAATCTCGCATTTAGGAAGCCTTAAACAGTGAAAATTTAGCAATATTTTTCTTAATATAGGCAAATACATATTAAGAGGTAAAAGAAGGCAGGTTATCATCCTCAAGAGGGGGAGACCTATTGTGGGGAAAAGAAAGATAGATCAGAAGGGATTTAGGATTAATCTAACTACTTGATACTGTGTGAGCTTTCACTGCAGGACTTAAATAAAAAGATAAATCAAATACTCCACCTGTCTGGAAACACAAGGCATACATGTGAAACTAATGAGATAATATTAAGTGGAAATAAAAAATTGATACTGTATTTACCCTCTGAAATATTCAATCCCCACAATCGAAATCTGTGTTTTGTGTTCAGAATTTAACAAACAGTGTTTAATTATATGCTCTCTCTCTGTTTATTCTGCTGTCTCTCTGGAAATCGAAGAACTACCTGTAGCACAAACAGATACAAATTTCATCGGTGGGTTGCTGTACAGTGTAATAAGAATTCACTGAGAGAAAAACAATCTTCTCTTTCTGCAGTGTATAGCTGACTTTAGAAGGAATATGATAAATTTTTCCCTAAATACACAGGAGAAGTTCAATGCTGCAGATCAGAGGAGGTATGCCAAGAAAATTAAATGTCTGCCCAACCAGCAATTTGCTCAGAGTGTGAGGAACCTTCCCAAGAACACATCAGTCAGCGCTTTGCTGCTAGCCTAACACAACTTTTCAGTTTTATTTTTGTCTCCGTTAACACAAGGCTATTGAAGTCACTGAAGGCTAAGACTAGATAGATTTGTAGCAAGGTTGGTGCAGAGTTATTTAAATTTTTCTTGCTTCTGTGCAGCAAAGGTGAACAGATGCACTAGATAAGCCAGAAATGTTTCTGAGCTAAAATAAGGCAATTTATGGTTATAGAGCACTTTTCACTAAAGAACCTTAAAACAACTGGGCTAATGCTAGGCTAAATCCAAAGCAAAAATTCATTTCCAGGTCCAGATTACCTAATTATGCCTTGTATACGAAAGAGGATCTCAGATACTAAAATCTGTCAAACCCACCTAAACCTCAGCGCTGAACAAAAACAGCTTGTCTAAGGCTTTTCTATGAGCAGTTCCTATCTTTGTGGTAATCTGAAACAGCATAGCAGATCTGCAAACTCTTACAATGCCATGTGTTTGACATCTGCTCTACTTTTTCATTACCAAATTCCTTTAAGAATCTGGCCCATTTAGTGTTTAACAAAAGAAAAAAGAAAAGGACTATAAATAAATTCTGCCACTTATTTCCCCTTTGCTGAGAGATGAAGATGGTTGACCTCCCAAGGATTCTATATAAATGCTGATTTTATCTAGCAGCAGGCCCTTGACCTTGGTGAGGCTGACAATTACTCTGATCAAATGGATGAAAAAGGCTGACAGACAAAAAGGGACTTCTTCCACCAGAGATCAATAGGTCATCAAAAATGAGGCATCAAAATGAACTATGCTAAGGAAATTTTGAATTTAAATGAAAAGGAAATCTGGAGCTAGGAATGAATAATTCAGATTAGTAAAGTGACAAAAATTCTCCTGCTTGTCCACTTGTGCCTGAGAGTGGACATATATCTCTTGTATCCTGTACCTCTGGCTTACTTCAGTTTTATTTTAAATAAAGCTATTTTATCAAGCAAAGACATGCTAACAATGGTTGTATACATCCATAAATGATCTTTCTAGAAACATAATCCGGTTATTTTGAATGATACTGTTTGTTTAAATAAGGTTTATTTGAAATAAATTATTATTCATATTTGAATTTATATGATATT
>VZTN01034501.1:3033-18032 GCA_013400515.1 Erpornis zantholeuca | reverse complement strand
GAGGTTGAAGAGATGTCTGAACAAAAATAGTGAAGTGTCTTGCTATTTCTAATAAGGATAGTAACAGATAATAGAATTAACTTTCAGGCTTTCCTGCCTGATTATCTTTTTTAAAATTCTTTGAAATTCTAAGTACTACAGAAGTGGCACAAAAGCCAGCATAGCTTCCAAGCTGATATAGCATACATAATTGCCTAGAAGCAAGAATTGTTCCTTTGCAAGGTAGATACCAGGAGTAAGAGTTACTGCTTAAAATGAGGGCCATGGAGGGGAAATATATTAAGCAGGATAGAATATGAGGATACCTGTGCATGGGTGTTATCACAATCTACCCATTTGCTACAGAACACCACTTGATTGGGGTAGGAAAAGCTGTGGAAAATACAGTTGAAGTGAAATTACATTAGCCTTCATGTACTGGGATATTTTTTTAAGTCTTCTGAGAAGAAAATTTATTCCAGTCTTGCCTTTGAACTTTCAAATTGATTGAGCCAGCTACGAAATAACTCTTATATTGTATTTAATGTATCTTCAGATGTGATAAATTCCAGATACGATGAATTTCAGAGAGAGCGTCAGTCACTTGCAGACTAAGATTAAAAGAGACACTTGAGAACATTCAATTGCCTTTTGGTAACTGTGAAATAATTGCTGCTCTATTGAGTTTAGCATTCATTTCTAGATTAGTCTAATATAGTGTAAATAAGTAATTGTTTACCTAAGAAGTTTCTAACATTTTGCCTTATAAAGTGTGTATGGACAAAAAGAAAACTGAAAAAAGTAACCAGTATGTGTGTGTACACATATGTTTCATTTTAGAGCAACCATAATTAATATTTTACTCCAAATCCATTAAATTATGCAAACTTCTGAAATTACATATATGAAGAAATCTCAAACACACTGAAGTATCTAGCAATGCAAGAAAATTAGATAGTGTCTTCTTGTTTTCATAGTCTAAGTCAACAAAAGGTACTCTGTATTTACAATGATGTAATGTTACAATTTGAGTGCTGAGGCTACCAGACAAGACTAGACAAAGTGAATTTTAAAAATGCCATTCTAATTAAACTAGTCCCTTGATGCAGATCACTGATAGTGTTTTGGCCTTGCTCTTGACTTTTTAACACCAAGAGGTATTTCTAATGGCTGTGGTTAAGAGCTTTAAGCCCAGCTCTGCTAATGATCAGCTAACACCTGTTGTGGTGAAAAGCTATTTTAGTTGAACAGTCCCAGGATTAGTTTTATAGACCAAAATAAACCCTTGTCATATGGTTGACTGAATAGCTTTAGATTTTGGGAAAAGTACACTGAATGTGTGGTCTAAACCTACTGAAATATATGGAATATTAAAGCGGTACTGGAAAATGGCACTGTGCAAATGCTGATGTCTCAGCCAGTGCAGGAAAGTGAATCTTCTCCTCTGTCACGTTAGAATTCTCAGGATTTCTGCCCCTCTCTCTGGTTTACCTAATTGACTGTCAGACAATTTTTAAAATCATAGTAACTTGAAGAGTCCTTAAAAAAACCACAGGTGATCCCACATTTGACTCTGTAGCATGCTGTCATGATGTAACCACTCACTGAAACACCGAGAGACCTAATAAACAAAAATACAGAACTTCTGCTAATGCACTTCAGTCGAGCTCAAGCATTGCTTTGGTTTTTTTTGCTGTTACAGTGCAAAGGTCTTGGCATAATGCTCTAAAGGTGCCATGTAGAATTTATATTAGATGCTGTTAGGCAAGAAAGTATTTAAGACCTAACCAAGTAATAACATATTTTCCTCATGCAACACTGAAAAAGAAACACTAACACAGGACTTGGAATAATGCCTGAAATATAATTAATTTGAAGTGTATAATGCAAGTTGTCATGTTTGCAAAGAAAAAATGTAAATTATCCTTGTCTTGCTAGTTTTGCCTTAAGACTGTTAAATCAGTTGGTAATCTGTAACTCCAAAGACTTTGCATATTGTTGTTTTTTAAGTTATATTTGTCAAAGTCATATGGAAAAGCTTGCTTTTGATTGCTACCTAAAATTGCTGTCCATTTGACAGAAAAAGGCAGAAATTTTGAAGACAGTTACTCACATGTTGATGTATATACACTTCTAATTTGCAGGATTGGCTGATAATATTTTGATTTTTTTCTGCTCCAAAACTCTGTTAGGATGGCTAAAAGGGTAGGACAGCTTTCCATGTTTAGTGAAAGTGTGAAATTAAACAGATATGTCAAGGCATATTCATCACAGGTTTTTGGTTGTTAAAACATACCAACAGGGCCTTTGGTGTTTGTTTGATACCTGAGCAACTCTTTTGACCTTGAGGAGGAAAGATGTAGTACAAAAAGAGTACAGTCCACACTGATATGAATATTCCTTCCATTTACATTCTTTTTTAATAGGAAAAAAACCAACCTGCAAAGTCTATTAGCTATCCATGCTGGGAGCTAGATTTTCTGCATAAATTAGACTATCTTTTCTTCTCTCCCTTTCTGCTAGCCACTAAACATATCCACTGTCAGAGTATTTATGGAAGCCTTGTGTTCATAAGGTACAAAAATATTATTGTCTTTGTTTGTGTTCAGTATCTTGTTAGTGTTGTTCTCCAAGGACATAATTATGCCAAATAGAGTTAGAATTTGTCAATTTGAAACAAGAATAATCTGGAGTGAAATCCTAGTGTAATTTTTTTATTGTTGGGCTTAGAAAATATGAAGGTGTTCATAACTAGTAAAAGAGGCTGGAGAATATGCAGCCTAATTGCTTGTGCCTAAAGCAATCCTAATGTTTCTAGAAATTATTTATCTGAAGATTTGCTGTCAAACAAATGAACTGATGTCCCAAATTTGTTTTTTTCACATTAGTATATTGTATCCAACTACTGACACCTGCAATCGAGTATTTCTTGTTCATAGTACTTAGGAAGGTGAGGAATTTATAGGTACTCAAATTGCCATCCTGTGTAGTGGTGCAGATTCCAAAATTATTATTTGGGAATGTTGTCTGCAATGCTAGTGATGATGGATGACAGAAGCTGAAAAGCGAGGATAGNNATGGATGACAGAAGCTGAAAAGCTAGGATGGTTTGAAATAACTTACTTCATCATAATATTTGTTTGTTCCCAGGTTCACCACTGTTGTTTGTTTAGAACTATCATGTACTCATGATGTTTTATATAAATTGGGGATTGTACTGCTGGTTCCATGAGGAGAAGTTCTCCTGCAGAAGCAGTAAAGTCAGTAGGCTTGAATTCAGTGCGTTGTGTTTTGTAGCTACCTCTTCCAATTTACTGTCCAAGAGGAAGCCTTTCTTGTCTGTCAGGTTATATTTGAATTTTGAACCTAAAGTGAAGTTGAGATGCATTAAGGTCTCACAGAAATGAAAAGTATTTTTAATATATATATATTAAAGTATAAAAGTATGGAGTTGCTTCTGTCTAAACATCAGATTATTCAATTTCAATAAAATGATGATTTATGAAGACACTGGAGGAGCTCCCCTGTTAGTATGAAAAAAACAACCTATCTGAAATAATAGAATTAAGCCTTTGGGATGAATCAGATGGGTTTTTACAGATACACATTTTAGTTTTAGGGGTCGATTTCAATGCAGTTACATAAAAATACATAAAGAGGTTTATATACAAAAATTATATATCATTACACTTAACAGGAAAGTCTTGTGGGTAGCATTGAACTAAGGATAGTGATGTATCAGAGACAAAAACCTTTTTATTGTAATTATTATTCAATGTCCTGCAATTCTGAATGCATTTTTAGATTTATTGGAAATTTCATCTCTGAGTGTAAAGAGTATATGTACTGTGATAATTGCAAAACAGAAACTTTAAATATAGATACAAGGAGATAGTAATTCCTTTAGTTGGTTGCTAAGCAGTTTTTTGCATTAAAATATTTTTATTCACCAGCAAAACAGCATTCTGTGCTTAAAAGCAATCCTTTGACACATACATTAAATCAGCTTAAATATCAAGTACTACTTCTTGTCCAGTTAAATATGCCTATTTAGAAAACAGTAATGAATTTTAGTTTTTTATTTATTTGAAGGTTTGTGTATGTGCATAGTTATTATAGTTTCCTCCTAATTTGTGGTCACTGAAGGGTTGGTAAACTGTTGAGTGTTGTGATAAGAGTGTTACTAAGAGGAGTTTAAGCTCTGTGAAACCTCAGTGTCATATGTTTGCTAGTGATGCTATATAATCAAATCATCTTTTGATTCCTGTTTATTTTGAAATCTTCAGAATGGGAATGTACAGCAAAATAGGTATGTACACTTGATTTGAACAAAGCTACTCGATCCATTTGAGCAAACAGGAGATTTTTGCATGTTCCTACACTAATCAGAAAAGCCAAAAGTGGTCATACTGACTGGCTTGTTTTGTTGCCAAGCCATGGTTCTGCTGCTTAATTGCAACTAGAAATTTAGTATTTTTCTTGCCCCCTTGATACTTGCACTTTTCACTAAGACATAAAAAATGCACTGGTATTGGAAACCGCTTAGTCACAAATGTACTTTATTTTACCTTATAGGGTTGTAACAGAATTATTGTTTAAAGTTACAAATCCCATTTCAACCACATGCTGCCAGTACTACTGCAGATCATCTGTGTTTGAGCTTGATTAGTGGAGGAGCTAATATGTTAAGGACTTTTGTCAAAATTTCTAATATTTTTGTTTCCCTCTGGACCTTGGATTGCCTTAATCTTCTTAGGCAATTAAAAATAGTTTAATAAAGCTAATCTAGCTACTCTCCAGGACAGAGTTTTCTGTACATACTCTTTACCATAAATGCAAGGAGTATATTTTATAAAATACTATTCTGTTGAAAATACCTAAATTTAATGTAAGGAAGTTTTTCCACAGTAATGTGGCATCTTTCAGGTTTCATTATTTTAAATTTTATTTCATTTTGCTTTTTTGGTCACCAGTTTAGTCTTAGGAGAAATTTCAAAAAAATTTCCAATGAAATAAGTGTCATTTGAACATGACTTTTTAGGAAAAAAGCTTGTGTTACTTATACAGAAACTTAAGTGTCAGATTATTTAGTTGAGAATAACATGTAGAAAACAAATCGCATTCTCCCTAGTATCATATTGGTTCTCTCCTCTTGTTCTTAGGACTGAATTCCAGAGAAGATTTTCTGTCAAAGAATTCTTTGGTGTGTAAGGAAGTGCAAATTCAGCACTTGTAAGTTAGCTTTCAGTAATAAAGTCCTTCACCAGAGATTAACAGATACATACACAGAGCAAATGCATCTTTCCCTTGTTCATGCCTCAGTCCTACGTCTCCAACTAGTGGGGTTTTTATGTAATCACCTGACTATTCTGCAGGATATAGAATGTGGGAAAGAAGCCATGGTATTGCATCATTTTACAGAGAAGCATAGAATGGGTAAGGAAGGATAAAATAAGGTAGCTATTTTACCTTTTGATGTGTTGAAGAAATAAGAAATTTTGTGTGATGAAAGAAATTGTGAACGAATTACTGAAAATCAACAAATAAAGATATACATGGTTATACAAAGAAAGACTATTGATAAGTAGACATGAAGTAATACACATGAGTAATTCGAAAATCTTAACGTGTGGTTTTTTTGGAAAAGCAAACAACTCTTGAAGTATGTTAACTGAAATGGATAATATAAGGGAACTAAAAAAGAATACTTTTTTCTTTTTTTCCTCTAAATCTCCCCCACTGTTTTGTCCTTGTTTGTTTGCAACTTAAAATATGTTAGCAAATAACCTGAGCCAAATCTAAACTAAGGCTCATATCTTTAAAGGGATGACAGAGGAACAGAGCAATCCTCAGGGTGCCTCATGCCTGTGACTTCAGTTAAGTAATTTCACCACATCCTGGCAATGTGGCCAATAAGCAGAATATTTTTGGTTCGCTGATGGACTGATGTGCAAATTCTTGGGAATTCCACAACTGGTTGTAATTAAAATTGTTTCATTTGCAAGTCCACTTTCAGATGATAGCTCCATTCTAGCAGTCATGGTACTTTGCTAGGCTACTGATAGTTTATCAGAGAGCAAGCTTCAGGAGTAAAAGAATAGGCTTGCTGCATAGATTTATCATAAGGAAAAATAAGAAAACATTAAAATTATTTAGAGCTACAGTTAACAAGAATCATCTTTACCTGTTTCAGGTTTTCTAGCATGTCTAAGAAGCCTAAGTAAGGTCTTCCTGACTTTGATGTCTGGAAGAATTCCTATAGGAACTCCAACTTTTTGAAATAGTAGATAGAGTTGCTCTGACCAATCTATACCTTCTATAAATCATGACCAACTGATATAGTTCTTTCTCTGTTTCCGTGACAGAAAGTTATAAGAGTGATCACAAATGTTTCACACTTAAGTTAAATTCTGGATAATGAGGCTGAATCATTCATTAATGGTACCTGATTTTTGGGTTTGATGGAAATCTGTGGCTGGGTTTGATCTGGGTGTCATTATTACTGTGCACCTATGTTCAGGTGTTACTTGGAATCATAGAATGGTTTGGGTTGAGAGGGACCTTAGAAGCCATTTTGTTCCAACTGCCTGCCCATGGGCAGGGACACCTTCCACTAGACCAGCTTGCTCAGAGCCCCATCCAGTCTGGCCTTGAATACATCCAGGGATAGGGCATCAATAACTTCCTTGAACAATCTGGAATGAGTTGACTGGAGAAGAACAAAACCTGCCTTTTGTTCTTACACTTACAGTATCCCCACAACTATGTAGTACAATAATGAACTGCTTGGTTAAGACTTGCAGCAGCATCTCGTTTCATTTGAATATCATTTAAGGAAGATATATTGAATTAAATGTTCTGGTTTGTGTAATACTTTGATCATCTCCTTTTTTATATTCTGTGATAATGGGAGAGGATGATATTGTTTGTAGGAAAAAATGTGTGGAAGAATTGGAGAAATGAATTTTCCCATGTGAAAATATTCTATTCTGTGCAGAAAATGTTGCATAACCTTATTTCCTTTCATTTCTTCTCACCCTGTCTAATCTTCCTGTTTTTCTTTATTTTATTGTTCTTGCCCTAAAGTAAGAAGATTGTGAAGATTTTCAATAGTGGTTTTATTTCAGAATTATTTTGTTAGTTTTCTTAGCTGCCTTTGTTGCAGTATAATGAACTTTCAAGTATGTTGACAAAACCTGCGTGATCTTGATTAAGGTTTTTTTTCCCCCCACATGTTTTATTTTAACCTATTAATAGAGTCTAGATTTAGCTTCAGGTGAAAATATAAAACTTTGGATCTTATGAGAAAGTATTTATCATCTGGAATATTTGGACATTTTGGGTATAAGATTAAAGTTTGCCTAATAGTTATGGTTACATGTTCTGAAACTATTCTTTACAGCCTTTAGGTATAAACAATTGTGCCCTTTATGCATATATTATTTTGTTTCTATAGTGCTTTAAACATTATAATTAGGCAATGAAAAGGTGAGCATTTGAATTCTGGCACAGGACCGTGAGTTCTGCACAAGTATAAAATTACAAATGCTTCTTAAATGAAAGCTAGGTCTGCTTCTCATTGTCTTGTGCAGTTGCAATGCTTTTTTTTGCATCAATAAAACTGTTGGAAAAATTAAATTTTTCTTCTGTAATTGTACAGCATGTGTACCTTTCATTTTGTTTCATGAATACCCTTGAAAAGCAGGATCATTATTCGAAATATGGCTTGTCATTACTGCTGCAGAGGAGTGAAATGTAATTATCTCTGCTTGTCTTCCATCCTGTTTCTCTTCAGATTGCCTCCCTCCCTGTTTGACTTTATACACAGTTCATGCAGCGTGCTTGCTTAGGTGTGGTGGTGTGGGAGGTGCACACAGAGGCAGAGGAGAGGCTCTCCTGGGCTGCCGGTTCTCCTGCAGAGCACAGAAGCTTTGTGCTCTGCCCTCTTTGGGTCACTTGCTAAGGTGATCTAATGAGAGGACAAGGACTCTGCTGCTGGACAAGGACAGTAATTGGACCTGAAAATATCTCCAGGAGCGTTATTAACCCAGGCTTTTAGTTGTCACTGTTCTTTTGCAAAATAAATACTAGTATCTACCACCAGGTAGCACAGAAAAAAATCCCTTGAAGTAAAAAATTAAACAGTATGACAGAATACTAATAGTGGAGAAAATGGGGAAAAGGGTAGTCTTTCCTACAAAATAAGCTTTTAAGGTAGTGCAAGAATTGTTCAAGTGTTTTGCCTAGCAACTCCTTAAGGTGTTTGATTTAGCTACCTGGTATGGCTGCTAAAAAATAAATTCATACACCAACATCCTGTGCTAGGAATGACTTGCTTGTATTCGTCTTAAGACCAAACAAAAATAGGTATTTGACTGAAGTTTGATAAAACAGGGGAGAGATGAGTTCTCAGAACTAGGACATATATCAGTTAACAGATTTAGTGATTATAGCTTGTAAAAGGGCACTTGAAAGTCTACGGAATAGAGCACATTGTGATTGTGTTCTCTTAATTAATTCCAGGTCCTCAGAACGTAGAGGACAGCATAGAAGCCTTTGGGTGCCTCTTAATCTAATAGTAGAAGCATGAAAGAGTTGGTGCAGAGATTCTTGGTCACAAAGGGTGGGATTAGCTGAAGTGTTTGGCTGTAAGTGCATTCACACTGCCTTCATTTATATTTTCATTTGTTGTTGCCTCTCTTCCTATTGCAGTTTTGTTTGGAAGAAATTTTTTTTGATAGTTTCTTTCTGCTTCCTTTCCTTTGAAAACACTAGGGAAAACAAAAACAGATTACAACATGACAGAAATTTGTCAGGCATTAAACACAAACCATGAGCAAAGTATGCTTTTTAAGGCTTTGGGAGATCTCTGAGAGGAAAGAATATAACCACTGGGGCTTTTTCTCCAGTCTGAAAATATCTATAGACAAATATATTTTCTCAGAGAAGATGGGTCATATTTGCAGTGTCAATAAAATTAGCAAGGAAGCTTTCCTGCTGTCTCACTTTTCAGAAATGGTGTATTCTGTCTAAAACCATTCTGGAAAGAGTATTTACAGGCTGGAAAATGTCCAGGCAGTCTGTAAATTATTAAGAGATACCAAAAATTGTATTGGCTGCATGTCTTCTATTGGACTTTCCTGAAAATCAGTGGCTGGAGAGTACCACTGAGTTGCTGGCATCAGTGCAGCTTGTTCCAAGTGATAACTTTAAAATTATTTTAGGAAAGCTGCTTACATAGATTATTCCATAGTCTCTATATGTTTTCTGAAGTCGAAAATTCTTCCTGTTATTCTCAAGTCATGGCAAGTTCTAGATTAATTAATATTCTTCAAATTCTTAGTAAATGCAGTGCTTTTCATGTGGAAGTGCTGTTAACGTGGGCGTCAGGGCACCTTGCATATGAGAAGAGGCCAAGAGAGAACTGGATTTGTTCAGCCTTGAGAAGTAAGATCTCTGCTGTTGTCTACAACTACCCAGTATGTAGGTGTGGAGAAGCCTGAGCCAGGATCAAATTCTTTGTTTTCCTTTGATTCTGAGTAGCCATTTTAATTTGTGCAGTTTGGTCTGTGCACCATATGGGTGCATGTAAACAGCACTGCATAGCTGAGAAGGAGAAAGTGGTTTTGAAGGCCACTTTTTATGTTGAAAATAGATTAAGGTGATTTCTACAGCCCTCAGTTCATCAAATAAGTCCTACAACCACATATGTGACTTTCAGACTAGGAAACAGCATTCATGCTTGAGACCACTGTTAAAAACTCTGCTGTCTTCAGTGTCTTTAGAAGTGATGTAATGACAAAATGTTCTTTTTTTCTGCAGTGCTTGCTCTCCCAGCCAAAGTTCTGGGCCATTCAGACATCAGCGTTGCTCCTTCGGACCAAGCTGGAGAAAGGAAGCACTCGCAGAATGGAACGGGCAATGAAGCAGACTCAGGTCAGATTTCTGAGCTGCCTTATTATAATATGTGTATGTATATATATATAATCAAATACAAACAGGCAAGAGTTAGAAGGTTCTGCAGTTCCTCCCTGCAGACTGTACAAGGTAATTTTCTAATTATGTCTCTAAATTAGATCTATAAACCAGAAATCCTTCTGTATCTGCTAGTCTGGAGATAAGCTTATTGCATACAAGTAATGACTCATCACTTTCAAAAACATGGTAAGTTTTGGAAGATTGAAATTAAAATCTGGTTTTGTACCTCTATTTTCTTTCTTACAGTCTGAGGAGTATACGTAGATGTTCCTGAACATCAAGCTGCTACTGCTATCCAATTTTTAAATATTTTTTTCTCAAGTAATCATCTCTATTAATAAACACTGAAACTACTTAGTCATTGGTATTGTGAGAACAAGAAAACACATTTGTGAATAAAGCAGCAATTTCAATTTACCACTCTGATGTGACTTTTGGTAATTAGTATTATTATTGCAAGTTTGAGGCAGTGATTAAATAATCTCACTCCAAACAAAGAGAAGACTGTTTTTTTAAATACAAAAGAAGAAATGTTAAAGTCCTGAAATGCATCATCTAATAGGATTTCTTTTAAAAATAAATTTTTCAAAAGAAAGGTCTGTAGGCTACATCAAGATTCTTTTAGATACTTTTTTACCTTCATATTACAGTTTTGTTAGTCCTTTGTTGTCTTTGTACAGCTAAGTCTTGTCACACATGAACAACAGACATTTGTATATGTCCATCAGGCAACAGTCCTGCTGGCTAAAACAACCAGGAATGTAAAAAATTATCATTATGGTGCTATGTATTTAAATCCTGAAAAGCTGATGTTTCATTTAAAATCATTATGATGCATGGGTCTTTGAAGGAGTGCCTCTTGGATGTGCTGCTGCATTTTTCTTTTGCTGATGAAGACATGGAGTTGCTATAGTGGAATTTCCTGTGGTCATTAGGAGACTGTCAGAGAAGCCAGGATTCCAAATCTGGGAGATGTAGAATCTGACGGCACTTGGGAAGTGATCTCAGGATCCCTGATGCCCCAAGCTGTAAAACAGCTGGAGTGTCTCCAACATTCTTGTCTATCTTGATTAAACCTGAGTAGTGGAAATTGTTATATTAGTTTGACAGATTCATGACAGAAGCCTTCACGAAGGGGTTCTCTTAGCAAGTACATTTATCTGACTTACTGTGCTGCAACTGCAGTAATGCAAAGGAGTTGATTAGCATGGGCTGTGATATTTTGGGAGATGACCCCCAGTGGACACAGACTCTGTGGTTTTAAATATTGCCTTTCATCTTAGTATGTTTATGTTTTCTTTCATTAAGCTTTCTAGTTATTTGGATGTAATTGGATATTTGTGTTGATCTGATGGTAACAAGCTCAGTTTCCAAAAATAGTTAAAAGTTGTTTAATGATTTATATGTCCTAAATTAATCAAATAACTTAAATAACTTTCCATTTAAGGTTTTCATTCCTGAGTTCTATTAGATCAGAATTTTTTTGATATCATTGTCTCTAACAGTTTTAAGAAGGAATCAGAAAACATACAATGAATTATGCTATTTTTATACGTAGCACAAATAATTTTTGATGTATCATTTTTATGAAGATGCTGATGTATAGTTTTCATTAAGATGCCAAAGAAGGAGTGAATTCTGCAGCTATTTATCAGTAGAAAATGGATTTCAAACCCACAGAATTTTCATACTAATGGATTTAATAGGTCCTTGTTTTACAGTTTCATTATTTACTAGTTCAGATTGCTGTAGAGAGATTAGGTATGGAAGATTAAGGGAGGAGGTGTAAATGTGATTGCAATATCAATCTTTTTAAGGAATTACAAAAATTCTTGTAAAACAGCTTGAGTGAGACATGGTAAACTAAATCTTCTACATTACTTTAGAGCTGTTTAAAAAGCGCATGAGCCATTACAGGCTCTGACTTTGTGATGCTGGGACTCTCCTGTCTTATTCTACCATAATTTTTCTTCCTTTCCCCATTTCCTCCCTCACCTGCTTCTGTGCTGGGTCTGCAGCTGATAAGCATCTTTTTAAATTAATATTGATGAGTAGGCATATGCTACTTAACCCAGCTACATTTTTGGTTTGACAAAGAAAGCGTTTTTCAGCTAAAAAACCCTAGTTTTTGTAGGACTGGCTATGTCTGTTTACATTATTTTAATTACTTGAAAATATTTGTAGCTCTTTTTGAAATGAGGGCATATTGGTTAAATTTAACTGCAAGACTCCAAATATTAAATATATCCCTACTTTATGCCAAACAGTTTTAATAAATTTTTTGAAGAAGTTTTTCTTTCTCATTGGAAAACTTCAAGAGGAATGGGAATGGTCATTTTCAAACCTTTTTCTGATTATTTTAAGAATCTGAGCTACAGATAATGTAGTCTTTGGGACAATATTTATCATTCTGGGTACTCTGGAATGTACTCCAGCTAGTAGCTAACTGCAAGTGAGGAGGAGATACTTTTTTCCATAATCTTTTCTGCAGGATGCTGGAGGTTGTCTCTGTCCAGTTTTTGCTTAAATGAGGTTTGGATCTGCAAAACTAAGGTTAAAGATTTCTAAAGCCAGTACTTTTTTCAACCATTTTTCTAGGAAAAGGAATCAGTGTTTGAAAGCTAAACCAGTTATTTTACATTCCACTAGAATATTTAGTCATGAGCAGTGTTACATATAGAGAAGTGCAGATCAAGGAACTGCCAAGTGAAATGTGTCCCTGGATACAATATGATTTTTTTGAGGTTGTGTGATTGTTTTTCTTCCATTTGGGTGAGGGTCAAGGAGGGTGAGAAGTACTAGGGTGGAAAGAAAAGTGGAAGAGAGAAAACAGGAACAAATGGGGGTAGGTATTTGATAATTAGCTTTCCTCATAACCAGAATCCTGCTATTTCTCCATTAGTTTGGGGACCTTCACCTACCTTTTATTGTAAGAATATTGTAACTTATTAATAGTGGAAAATGGGTTGGACTAAGTTGTTAAGCCACAAATTACTACTAAAAGTGCAGTCAGAGCTCAAGTAACAGGATGGGAGAGAAAAAATGGAATTTTGAGTGGTCTAGGAGCTATGAAAAAATGAGAAAAATAAGGGGTGATCTAAAAAAACCCAAAAGAATAAAAAACCCCACCCACAATCAAACACGCCAGTTTAAAATGCATAAGAGTATCATCCCACTGTAGTTCCTTGATATGTGAAATAAGTTTATCCTTCCATTTCAGTGGATTTGAAAGTATTTTTAAGAATGAAGGAAAATGGATTAAAATGCCACCCTTTGCACAAAGGACGGTGGGGTAGAAGCAAGACCATCGTTTACTGCTGTGTTATGCCAGCAGTGAAAGAAGCGAAGCTGCCACGTGCCTGGTACTCCAGCAGCCTGCTCAGGTTTATCCTACCTGGGATATCCTGGGTGAACCCTACCCTAACTTGGGTGGTTACACTGGCTACCTCTACATTTGCAGCTTTTATCAGCTTGTTATGGGCCCCTTTTCTGAGTGTTTGCTGCTGCTCCTTACACCTGGTGACAGCATGGCTGCAAGCTGATGGCTTGGCTTTCCTAGCACGTCGTACAACATGTGCAGTATTTCATACGCTTCCCTCTTGCTTGCTTTTCTTGGCAGTAAAGGAATTTGCCTGTTGGGGCAGAGAAATGTGTCTTGAAAGGGGTGTTTTAATAAGACTTCAGGAGAGCTGGGAGCTGACTAGCAATATTATAGGCTAATCATTATACCTAAGATTGAAAGGTCACATGAGATCTTGTTTTATATCCTTAGTCATACACAGATGTATGTGGTTGGGAATTCTGTCAACTGCCCTTTAATTTGCACTTAAATAATACTTCAGAGTGTCATTTTCTCTCTAATGTTTCTCTGTGTGTATGAAAAAGGGAAATAATTTTTTTTTGTCTAAATTGTTCTTAGTATAGAAGCATGCTAATTGGTGTTCAGTTCTTTCAAGTCTAAAAAAAATTATGTATGTCTGTAGAAAGGAAAGACTGATAGACATCTAACAGAACTGGTGTCTTGAGCTCTGTAGCTTGAACACAAGTTTGCTGGTTTTTTATTTTTGCATTGATGGTCTTTAAATGGTTATGCAAGAAAGTTATGTAATTTATCATAGAAATATATCCTTTTTATTTTCAAAACTAAACGGTCACTTCCTTGCCAAATTGCCTGTTCTGCTTTTCTTTACTTGCTGGTTGTTCTACATTGGACAAATTCAACATTTAAGGGAAGAGTTCAAAAAGAAGAGGGGAGCAGTCTTCTTCCCCAAAGGCTCATCTAGAGAGGTCTGAGGCGAACAGATTTTTCCCTGTTCTTTTCCTTCTCAAGTCATATATCTTTCTGATCAGGCCTCTCAAACCACAGTCGGAGCAATAGAGAGAGACATGGAGCATAACCTAGGGAATGACAGCACCTGTCTGTTCAGCAAAACTATTAGATCCCTGAACTAGAAGTTCCTGTTCCTGTTCTTTAACCCCCTCTTGTACTCTAGGAGTACATTAAATAAGATTTTAATAGTTGCTTTTAGTTGTGCATGGAAGGGGGAGGGAAGGAAGAAGGAGAAAAATTGTTAATAATTTGTTTCACATGAAGTCATAAGTTCTAGTGGAAAGTTACTGGGATCTGAGATATACTGGAGAACTGAGGGAGATATAAATCACTTTCGTCAGGAGGGTAATAAGTGGATGACAGCCCTCTTCTGTCCTGTGGAGATCCTGCACTGATATCCCAATGGTTCTTAACTAATATGAATTGTATTTATTATTAGAACACATGTTTCAAAAAGTGTTTAAAAAGATGAGAAAAGCCAGGTTTCTTATAAAACCATTCCTTACTGAATTCTAAACAAGATCACAAGGTCTCCAGAGCACTAGAAATAAACCTTATTACTTCAGAAAGCAATCTCAAAAGAGAGTGACCTCTTGGTGATAGTTATGATTTCAGTCTCAAGGCACACATTTCCAGAACGTATTTCATTTTGCTTAAGCAGATGACAGAAGATGTTACATGACACAACTGAGTCTGGGGATACACCAAATTC
>VZTN01034499.1:0-41312 GCA_013400515.1 Erpornis zantholeuca | reverse complement strand
TTGTTTTTTTCTTGATAGTTGACTGGACCTTTTGCAGCATTTTGAATGCCAGTTAAACAGTGATCAGCAGAAGAAAACTTGCAGGTTTCTCAATTCTTCCAAGTCCCTCTATTAGCAAGTGCTAGTGATAATTGCCTCTTTTTATTCTGAAAATAAAGTTTAGGGTGTGAAAAATACAGCATGTCTTCTGTTTTCTTCATAGTGAGTAAGATAATTTTCAAATCTTAAAATAAATAAATCACCAAACAGGTTAGCAGTTGCTGCTAAGGGGATGGGTGGTGTCTGTGTACACCAGGACATGGAATAAATAGCCTCCATTCAAGACAAAACTTCATTGCTAGAAGAATTATCTTGATCTGCCAAAATTAAAAAAAAACTGTAACATCCATCAGCATGGTGTGCTGTTAAGTGGGATGTTTGATGCTGTATCAGACAGTCTGTGCTGTTGGAACTTGTTGCAACAAGTTTTTTATTAATTTTAAGCTTAGTTACTTTGTGCAGTGGCAGATTTCTAAGTTTTTGGTTTGGTTTAATTACAAAAGTCTCTTGCTCCATCCATGTCATCACATGTGAAAAGGTTTAGAACATTCTGGTCTCTCTGTTGTGGAAATCCATTCAATATTTTTTGTGGAAGTTGTGCCCAAGCCAAGATTTATTGGCTGGATGATGTATAGACTACAAATTGAGGTAGTGCAGATAGGAGTGAGTGAGATCATGATAAGCACATAGTGTAATTCTGTGGTGTTGAGCAGGGTTTTGTGTCTATCTTCCTGAATAATATATTAACAATAGTGCTATGCCTTTTTCATTTTAAATATTTATTTAATAAAATGGTTGCCATTGAGTTCCTAAATGCAATTAACTCTTTCTAGGTTGGCGTACAGATTTTCACTAAAAGGCCATTGGAAGAACAGGAGAAAAACAACATTAATCCAGATGATATCATCAGTTGCCTTAACAAATATCCTAAAGCACGTGTCAAATATCTAGAACATCTAGTACTGGAAAGAAAAATAGAGGTGAGTTTTGTGAGAATGCTAAAAGTAGGCATAGGATTCAGAATGCAGATTATAATCAACAAGCCTGAAAATAGATAATGTGTAGAAGAAATAGTCTTTCAAATGTACTCAGAGTAGGTTAGGAGTGTTTTTAAAATAAAAAAGATGAGGCGTGGATACCTTCGTTATTTCCAGTTTTTCAATGCTTATAATAGCAAGACAGTTGCTTATGTCCCCTTGGACTTAGGGGTTTTTTTACATCTGGTTATTACATACTTTTCTATTTCACTGATGAGGTGAACCTTCTTCTGATAAGATCATAGAAAATGGTCAACAACAGGTTGAGCAACTGCTGATCCTATAGCACTGTGGCAGCAATGTATTAAAATTGCTAATTCAGTGTTTTATAAGTAAGAATGCTTTTTTCTGTCTTTCTGGAGAGATTTGAAGAATTAACAATCAAATTAAACCATGCACCCCTCACTAGAATTCCAAATCACTCTTGATGTTGAATGCCCAAAAGGTGCATTCACAAGTCGTAAGTGACAGTGTATTATACTTTTGGGGGGTTTAGCTCAATACAAAGGCAGGAAATGTTATATTTGGATACGAGACATTTTAAGCACAGAAGTTCTTTAACCTCTAAATAAAACAAGGAAATGAACAGTGGAAGAACTCTGCAGAACTGATGGTCAGTGCAGTAATTCACATTCTTCAAATACACATCAGATCAGTGGTTTCACTTATGGGTATTGCAGGTGTGTTACAGCATGACTGATGAATGTACTAGTCTCTGATGTCATGGATATTTCCAAACCAACTTTTTAAGTTAAACACAGTGCCTCGTAGAATGTTTGTGAAAATATCTTACAAATAAATCTACCTGATAGTAAAGGCTGGACTATAAATCAATTTTGTCTTTAAAAACTACTAGATTATTGTAAATGATTTAGTGAAAATGTTTAAAACAGTCAAATCATTAGCTTGTTTTGATGAATATTGGATAGTGGATAACAAAAAAAGCACTGTGCCTTCAGAGAGCTTTTCTACCTCTGGTGGCTTTGTCAGATTTTATTGCAGAAATAGAAAAGGTCAAAGAACATACATGAATATGAGGAATCCCATATTTACAATGCAGTTTGCGAGGCTGCTCTGAAATAAGTTATCTATCTGTATGGACAAAACACTTTGTGATTAATTCAAATTAAATAAGTTAAACCACATTTCTATGTAATTAAGTAAATATTCATCACTGTTATTGCTGGGGACAAGAGATTGTCTTTGTAAACTGAGCTAACATTGTTCTATTCATCTGTAGAAAGAAAAGTATCATACTCATCTAGCTGTCTTGTACTTGGAGGCAATACTTCAGCTAAAATCTGTGACCACAGATAATTGTACAGAAACAACTGAACTGCTGTTGAAACTGCGCAGTCTGCTTCAGAAATCTGATCTTTATAGAATTCGCTTTATTTTAGGTAGGTTGCATGTTGTCTGTTATAAATCCTGTATGTCATTTCCAGCTGGACAAAAGTAACAGTCCTTGCAAGGATAGAAAACTAAAGGTTTCTATGTGTGTTTGTTTGCTAGGCTGTATTTCTAACAGACACAGGTTAATTTAGAAAGCATACTAACAATCCTTGCGAGGATAGAAAACTAAAAGATCTAACGTTTCTATGTGTGTTTGTTTGCTAGGCTGTATTTCTAACAGACACAGGTTAATTTAGAAAGCATCTCTGTTGGTGGAGTCCTTTGTCTCCATAGCTCTAATGGTATGTTACTGCACCAGAGTACCAATTGGCCAGAACAAATATCTGCATACAATTTTCTTAATAGTCACCTTCTGTTTAATGATGAGCATGTAACTTGTGACAACCTTTTGCAAATGAAAGACCTACAAGTTTATTTTTTAAGCAGCCTGTTTCTAGTGAACAGAAATGAAACTTTGAGGAATCTAATTGCCAAGGATTGTTTGTTATCCATAACCCTGAAACTCCCTCTGGGTTTCATATTAAATAAAAATATGAGCATCTTTTTAAGTGAGAACTGCAACATACATGTTACTGTTGGTATAGGGCAAGCAACAGCTGAGCTAAATATTTTCCTTGGTCAGTGCTTATAATGGTTAATTTTTAATGTTTCATCCACTGGAATACAAACATACAGTGCAATTAAGCAAGCCAAGTGTTTAAATCTTCTCTGGTATGGAGGATTATGGCTGAAGAATGATGGAATAGGGGATGAAAGGGAAGTGACTTATTATTGAACTGAAAGATGTGAAATGATTTTTTGAAATTCAGTGGAAAAAAATCCAGTGTATGTGGAAATAAAAATAGCCGAGTAGCAATTAAAATAATTTACCAATGCTTAATGTTTTCTTCCCTTTCCAGGCAGCAAAATGTTATATGATGTATAATGTACAAGTCACTGAAGCATAGTCATTGAAACTCTTGTTCTTTCTCATCTTTTAGTTAGTTTTTAAGCAAATTCTTCAGGGCAAGAGTTACAAAATGTTTTATCCTCTTCAGATATGTGTACTCCAAAATAAAGGATTTCGTACATGACAATTCTTAGGTTACATAAAAGTGAGATCAGTGCAAGCTGGTGTGTTCCTCCCTGATAACCAAAACATTTTCGTGAGAAAAACATTGTATTTCCATGCATTTTACATAGGCCTGTTCTAAATCTTTATCACCTTTACAATAATTAGATTATTTTTTGCTGTATTTTGAAATGCCAGGTGAACTTGCCATTCTACCTGCCTATTGCTGACACTTAAACTTTAAATTGGATTAAGGGTTCGTAGTGTTCTTTCCTTAAAAGGAAGTACTATTTGATTTTTATTGTCTTTTATGCAATATATTCTGTGACCTCCTCTAATATTGGGAGAAGCAGAGGTTAAAAATATTGCACCTTCATCTTACAGTTTATTATACGTGGTAGCAGTGTCTGCTAGAATTTAAAAGGTGTCAGTAACACTAGTTCAACACCTATTACTTAGTAATTTCTTTGTCCCATATTTTTTGGTGCTCTTTTGTTAGAGATGGGCATTCCTGTACTTACAAGCATCTGTCTTCTCTATAGTTGCACTGACTGGGAGAGGGAGCAGTTGTCTACTCCACTGAGCAAATATTGCCTTGTTTCTCATTTAACAGACAAAATCCAGGGCACAGACCTTCATTTAGAAAGTGCAATTTTATATGGGAAATTAGAAGAACATGAGAAGGCTTTGCATATCCTTGTCCATGAGTTGAAGGACTTCCATGCTGCTGAAGAATACTGTATATGGAGCTCTGAGAACAGAGATGTGCAGCACAGACGGAGGCTTTTCCATATGCTGCTGTCAGTGTATTTAACTCCAGGCACTTCGGATTGTGCACTCGTCATGGCTGCTGTGGATCTCTTGAATAACCACGCTGCAGAATTTGATGCAGGTCTAGTTTTGCAGGTGGTGCCTGACAGCTGGTCAGTGCAGCTCCTCTCCCCATTCCTGGCTGGAGCAATGAGACAAAGTATTCACACAAAAAGAATGACTCAGGTGGCACTTGGGTTAGCACAAGCTGAAAACTTAATCTACAAGCACGAGAAGGTAGGTTACTGGGGTGTTTTTAAATAAAAGCACTTTGAAGCTTTTTACAATGAAGTTCTTTGATATACAGTAATAAAAAGAAGTTTGAAGAATTAGTACATAGTTTGTCTTCATGTCTTTGGCTTTTATCAGGGTTTTTTTTTCCATGACTGCTAGATTCAAAATTAATTGTATGTTTTGTATGTAAAACAAAAGAGAAAGTGGAGGCCTTGAAATAGGAATAACCTTGGTGAGCTTCTTGGCTGAATATGAAGTGAATCTGGGATTTGCAGATTAACAAAGTTCTTGCAGAAACTTTAACAAGTGTGAGTTAGCATTTCATTCACTAGGAGGGAGTGTCAAAATTTCCAATTCAATTTTTTTACAGTGTCAGCTGTCAAAATTTGTTTAAGAAAATTATCCAGCACTTAGTATTAATTGAAGCTTAGTAGGTTTTGTTAATGGTAAATTGAGTTGTGAAGCTTTCTTCTATTCCTAACTAGGACGGTGTTGCTTAGAGTTCACAGCAGATTCTTAAAATTGTTTTTGTTTTATCTATTTGGTACAGTTGCAATTATGCTCCTTCATTTCCCTTCCTTTCTTATTAGATTCAAATTTGGATTTTTTTCTTCTTTCTTTAGGTTAAACAAAAAGGAGCCCCGATTCTTCTTTCAGACAAAAAGGTGTGTCAGGTGTGCCAAAATCCTTTCTGCGAGCCTGTGTTTGTAAGATACCCGAATGGGAGTATGGCCCACACACACTGTGCTGCCAACAGACATCTCAATTCCAATGTGACTCATCACTCTCCCAGCTCCAGCAATCAGACTTGAAATATTCCCACAGTTCCCGTGACTTATACCCCATTGAAAGTGGGCTGAAAAGACAAAAGTGCAGCTACTTTAAGTATAAATCAAGATGGACAGCTAGTTTTTGGGTTACTGGGAAGACTTACAGTAAATATGAAATACTGCTACTTATCTTTTTGATTTCTAATGAATGTAGATAGAAAAATCACTACCAGACATGGAGAGGTGCAAATATGGGCTCTTCTGTGAACAGGAATAAACACTTAAGAGAAGAGGAGCCTTTTCTTCACAGTGAGGATTAATGTTATGGAGTGAAGGCAAACAGTTATTTTAAGAATGGTCACTTTGCACTGACAGTGGTGTTGGTAAATTTGTGGAGGGGAAGATGGCATCTATTAGAGTTGGAATTCTTGAAGTGATGGGACAAGCTCGGCGTTGTGCAGCTTGCTATGAAGACAGAAATGTGCATCGATTGTAGTGTTTGCTGCAGCATGTCTTCGTTTGGGCTGGATTCTCTTCCCCAGGATCACATTATGAACTTTTTTTTTTCTCTACAAAATGTTGGCTTTTGATGCACTTTTTAGTACCTCCCTCCCATCCACTTGCTATATGGAATTTAAATGTAAGCACTGCTCTGTTAGGTTTCTTCTCCTGCAGTTACTGTAACATATTGAGTGGAAACCAATAGCCTCAATCACACAGGTGAGCTTGGAAGAAAAAACAAAAAGAAAGATTGTCTGGTCAGACTGTAGTCACTTTTATATGGGGGAAGAGACCCTAACTTTAATATTGATTTATTTATTAATATGCAAATACACTGTACATACAGTTGAATAAATTGATCTTATCATTTTAGCATTTCTTTGGAGGATTAAGATGTAGCTGATACATAAGTGTACAGATTATGTGCTAAGTGTTTGCTATAACATAATTTAGGCAGGTTGGAACTCCACAAAAATAGGTTTTAGTGCTTATGGATAACTTTGTGCAATCAAAACCACAGAAAGAAGGTATAAAATTATAAGAAATCTATGAAAATGCACTACAGGGATACTGGGTTTGTTATATTCTACTAAATATTCTGTAAACTAAAGTTTTTCAAATAACACAAACCCCTTACTTAACTGCCATCATATGTATTCACGTTGCTATTTAACCATTTTAAAAGCATTAATTTAAAAGATGCAGCTTCCCCCAGGAGAGGTTAAAAAAATGACAACTTTAAATAAAAGTTAAGTATTGCAAAGTGAAAGCATTTCTTTTGCTTCTGTAAAGCTTTAATAAATACCAGGCTTAGTGACCAGCATTGCAGTTGAGTTAGTATGGCTGCTCCCTGTTTCAGAATTCCAACTTGCTGGAGGCTTTCAGCAGATTAGAGTGTCTGCATGGTCTTTTCTAGAATCACAGAACAAGCTGAGCTGGAAGGGATGCCTCAAGATCATGGAGTCCAGCTCCTGGCCCCACACAGGACACCCTAAGAGTCACACTGTGGGCCTCAAGAGTGTTGTCCAGATGCAGCCTCCTTGCCTTAGGAAGCTGCCTGCTAACTACAGTGCTGCCTCCAAGAAGGGGCAACCAGACTCACCCAGGGGAATAAGAAAGCCACCTCTCACAGAAACATACAATGGTTTGGGGGAAAGGGGACCTTAAAGATCATATATTCCAACCCCCCTGCAAGAGGCAGGGACACCTTCCACTAGACCAGGTTCTTCAAAGCCTCCTCCAACCTGGCCTTGAACACTTCCAGGGCTGGGGTGTCCACAACTCCCCTGAGCAACCTGTGCCTGTGCCTCACCACCCTCACTGTAAAGAATTTCTTCCTGATAGCTGATCTAAACCTGCCCTCCTTCAGCTTAAGGCCATTCCCCTTTGCCTTATCACTACATGTACCTGTACCAAGTCCCTCTCCTTGCTGGCTCTCTTCAAATTCTGGAAGGTGCTATAAGATCTTCCCAGAGCCTTCTCTCCAGGCTGAACAGCCCCAGCTCTCTCAGCCTGTCTTCATATGAGAGGTGCTCCAGCCCTGTGATCATCACTGGGGCCTTACTCTCGACTTGTGCCAGCAGCTCAACATCTTTCTTGTATTGTGGGTCCCAGAGCTGTTCTCGAGGTGGGGAGTACTTTGCTTTAAAGCAAAAGACATTTGAGTCTTTCTTCTTCCTGATTTTGAAATTACGAAAGTATAACTGTTGTGCTGAATTTTATTTATTTTTAAAAGCCCAAGTAAGGAATTTTGTAGTGCTTTGTACTGAGACATGAAAGTCACATTTAGTGAGAGGCACTTAGAAAGAAGTCAAGTGTGGGCATTTCTGACTATTCTAACGTGAGTGATTCTGCTGTGGCGCTGGCATGAACAGATTCTCTATCTTGTGGTCATGGGGTTTGAACATTGTGTATACAACTGGCAGTGTTGATACAGACAAATCTGTAGGCCCCTGTTCTCAAAATACTTGCTGATAAGAGTGGGAGTAATTTTTACAAAGACCGTATAAACCTTTTGTGTACAATAGCATGCATTTCATAAGAAATACTTTCTTTTGCTGCCAGCATTCTCAGTATTCCCTTTTTTTCTATTTAGTAAGGAGGTACTAAAACAAAGACCCCTCTCTTTGATTTTGAGTAATTATAGCCACTTACTAGTATTGAACTACTGCTGCAATGGAATAAAGATCATATCATTCCAGACCTCAAGAAAGTTCTCAATTGCTGTTGCATGAAGATGTATGTCTGTAAAAGATTAAACAATTCTTTATTAATAGTCAATATTTTTAGTCAATATTAATTGTCAATATCTTTTTGCAGATACGTGCTTTGGCTAAAATGCAGAAAAAACAATAATTTTACATAAAGAACAAATACAGAAATCAAAATAATGTAAGATAGCATTTTTGCTATCAAGAGTGTGATTAATATTTAAGTTGGGGGCATCGTGTTCTTTTCAGCCTAGTCCCCTCACAATGTGGACTGGAAAAATTGCTATTGGGTTCATATGTTGCTACCTGTTGCTTTGTTAAGTTTAATACTAGAAATCATTTGAATGAATTAATATGGAAATCCCATGGTAGCTAAAGGAAAAAGCAATGAAAAGCAATGTGAGACTGAGGCAGAGCAAGAGCTCAGCAGGGAGGTGGGAGGTGGCAGGTGGCCGAGGCTCTTCCAGTGTGTGTCCAGCACGTGAACTACTGGGGTAATTCTCAACCAGAGGAGATGTCAGCCCACATCCGAGTGGTCTGTGGTGTTCTGTGCTTTGTCACCAGGACATTTATGAAAGGTCTGCGTTCAAATTTCCTTAGGTGGGACAGTTGAACACCCCTTGGGTAAGAGACCTTCATTCTGGGGAACCTGCATTCATTCCTACATTTGTTTTGGCACTGTCAGTTTGATCATTCTTGGTTTATGTACCTGAAATCCTGGACCAGCATTGCTAGTGTGGTAAGTTCTGGTACGGCTGCAGCAGCACAAAGGGAATGAACAGGGAAGGAACCAGGTTTGGTTATTAATTGCATGACTGCATATGTGAAGGAGGAGAAGAGGCAGGAAAGGGGAATATTTCTCTGAGCATTCTTCTAGCTTGGAAATTAAATGCTTTTTGGGAGTTTAAGCTTGATGTGATCTTTTTATCTCCAGTTGGGGAATGTGGTGTCTTAGACCTGCCCTTGGAGACTGAAGATTCTGCCAGAGTATTTCTCCTTAATTCAGCTGTTGCTAAATTATTTGTAATTCATCTCTCTCACTTTTTCCCATGAGTGTCCTCCAACTTTGTATGTGTGAAAACCAAAACAGAAGTGCAGATTTTTTTTTAATGTGACACTGTATCTGTGATTCAGGACATAATAAATGAGATTAGTCTCTCACACTGATGTCTCTACAGATACCAAGACACATTTGTCTAACATGTAGCCTCCAGTTACTGAACTATTGCAGATCTGACTTCTTTTTGCCATCCACTGCTACAGTTGATGGTACATACAAAAAGCACTTGTTCAGCTTTCTTCTACACTTTCACATCTCCATGCTTACTCACATAAAAATTACTTTTATGTGTGTATATCATCATATACAGTTTTTTCCTCTTTAAGTCAAAAAGAGGAAAAACCCTAGTAAGAAAAAATTGCTCAGAATCTGGCACTGCTCAAAATAAGATTCATAGCTGTATATTAATGAGAAAGAATTCAGTTACATCTTCATTTCTTTTATTTAAATGGATAAGTTGTCACATTGAGATCAGTGCTCTTGTAATATTGTCAAAGCTGGGGAAAATAAGCATATGGCATTTGTTACCCAGAGCACTCCACAGGTACCTCTGAACTCATTCAGACAGCCTCTAGTGAGGTGGCTCAGGTGTGCTCAGGATTCCAAGTTACAATGAGAACTTCTCTCTTTGCTCCCTTGTTCCCAATCTCCAGAAAATTTCCAGTCCTTGTTACCTGGTTAATGTCACTCTTCTATCACTTAACTGACATGGGTACAAATCTTGAGAGTTCTGGGGGACTCCTGAGCACATCTGTCTTCAGTAAAATGTTGCTTTATTACTCTGCTACATGAAGACCTACTAATGTGAGCTCTGGAAAGGTGGTGGTAGAGATGGAGTGTGTGTATGTTTTCTGAGAACTTTATTACATGTTTAAACACACAAGCATTATCCTGACTGCTGAGTCTTTATAACAACATCTGTTCTTCACAGGACTCCTATTTTGAACGACATTAAAAATATTTTGTTTTTATACAGTTCTATCAAGAAGTAATTTTTCATTTTATACCTCTTCCCAGTTTGCTGCAGTCTCTATTCAGCATGGCTCTAAGTGTTTTATTAACATCCTGCTGTTCATAACAGGCAGCAACTAATACATTTTCATTGTGAGCGCTCTTCCTATTGCCTATATTTGCTAATTAATTTTTCTCTTGCTGTACAACACTTTGGGGCTTATGCCTTGTGAACACTGGTAATTAAATGTGCTGCTACATTTTAAGGGAAAAGAAGAAAAGTTAATAACACTCTGTAATATGTGATTGGTTTGAAAACTGAAGTTCCCCTGCAGTAAATTTGTTCAGATGGAAGTCTGTACTGTTAAGGCTTTTGGACTCAGTGGTTATATTGGTGGACATACACAGCAGTATGTGGAATGTACAAATGTATAAATATGTTAATTTTTAATAAAAAAAATCTTTTAATTACGTTTGTCGTGGATTCATAGATACATAAACCCTGGAATGTGAATGTCCAAGTGAAGGGAAAAGATTGTCTACTGATAAATAGAGGATTCATCAGGGGGACTGACAGAGGGGTCAGATCCCTGACACATGGAAGTGAGCCTGGTGCTTACATACCCTGCAGAAGGCAGCGATGTGTTCCTCACTGCTCAGGACTAATGGCCCTGGCTCCAGGGCCTAAGGGGCAGATGCTCCCCAGTTCCAGCAAGAGGGGCCAGAGCCACCACAGTGGTACTGTAGCACCTGCTGATAAGGAAACCCCAGGAAAGGAAGGGTGGTAAGGGCTGGTACAGAGTCTGAGGTAAGCCAAGGAAACCAGTGTGATCTCTGAGGAGAGGGAGGGAGGAGTGTAAAGAAGTGCCAAAGGAGTGTTTTAGACATGCAGGTGTGACCTAATTCAGCTGCCCTCCACCCCCTCTCTGCCAGGCAGTGCTGGCACTGGTGGTGCTGCAGGCATCTCCTGGGTGCTGAGGGCAGGTTGTGTGCCCAGCATAACTGGGGATCCAGAGGGACAAAAATCCAACACAGTGGGAGCTACAGGGAAGGGCTCTTGTTCTGAAGTTTAGGTCTGGTCACTTGACAAAGTTTCTACAGCCCTATCAGGTGAAGTTTGCTCCTTTGGCTGAAGTGAAGGCTTTGGGAACATTGGTGGGTCCTCAGGATGCTCTTACAGAGGGTGTTTGGGATGCAAATGTTGAGTGCAGCATGATGCTGAACGGAATGAAAAACTAACACTACAAGCATGACTTAATAGCTCATCCAGCAGGAAATATGGAGACCCTGGAAATATGGAAATATGAAACCCTGGAGAGCCCTGGCTTGCTTTTCCCTATCCGTCCATCCATCCATCCTAGGAAAGGTAACGCAGAAAGCATTAAAAAAAAGCCCAAAACCCAGTTGTGACTCCAGCACAGTGGGATTTCAGCTAGTTTTGCCTCTAGACAGTGGTTAGAAAATGGTCCATGCTAATCATCCAGATGGCAACTCCTTCCAAGACAAATAATCAATAGAGTATAGCTGACTTTAGGCAGAAATGAGTCCCAAAGGTCCAGTTCACTGCAACAACTGTAGCTGCAGGACAGCATAGGGTCAAAGAGGCCAGGGCTGCCAGCAGAAAGCTGATGGCTGTACACATGGCAGGTTTTCAGTAGATAACAAGGCTGATTATAGTGCCTAAAAATCCAATAACAGTCACGAACATCATTACCAATGCCTATAATTGCCAATAACCCCCTGAAGATATTGTCCTGTAATCACCTTGTCAACATGGTATTTGCATTGAGTGGGGCCTGACCATCCCAATGCATGTTAAAATCCTAGAAAAATCTGGGCTGGCTGGGTTCTTCAGAGATGCTGCTGTCCAAGCCCAACTTGATGCAGGGTCATCCTATATCAGGTTACCTGTCTTGTTTTAGACCAGGGCTGACAAGCTTGAAACCAGATTGGGAACGGTCCAAGTGTCTTCTTGTCATGTCTTTGCCAGAGGAATATATTGCTTAAACAACCAAAATACTCTCTGGTAAAGAAAGGTAAAAGGCTAAAAGGTACATTTGTCTCAAATAAATAGTTTAGTTTCTTTTGTGGTTTGGGTTTTTGTTGTTTTGTTTTTTATTTTTTTCAAATATTACAAGAGACTAAATAAGCAGGAAATTTCTAAAAATTAGCAAGTTACTGGTGACAGATTCAAGATTATGCACTTGGTGCCTCTCTAACCTGGAGAAGTATATTCAAGTAAAATGCAAGTTCTTGATATCTGTTTGAAAGTCCCAGACAGCATGCAAAGATGTTTCAATCCCTTTAGTCCCTCTAACATACAAGGTTACTCTGCAGTGTCGTGCCAGAAAGCTCCCAGAGTGTGACACAAGTAGCAGCTTTTCTACTTGAATCACAAGCAGTTGAAGATGGGGAGGGAGGAGTACAGGATGGATTTGTATCTGCTTTTTTAAAAGATGTCATTCACTGGGGATTTATATTTGCAAAGCGAAAGGAGGTTTTCATTTCTGTACTTTTTTGATCCACTTTAGGTTTTAACTTGTCATATCTCATTTCAAAGCAGTTCTGTGGCCTTTTGTGACATGCTGATTTGTCAAGCAGAAGTTTTAGTGTTCCTGCTTCAAAACCTTCCTGAAATCTCTTGTTCTGGATAGCAGCCACTCAGTACATCCCCTCCAGACACTCCAGTCAGCAGTACCTCTCCTCGCAGTTGCTCATTCTGTAATGTGAATGGCCACACAACTGTGCTGGTGTTGTAGTGTAACCCCAGCCAGCAGCCAAGGCCCACACAGCCCTGTGTAAGACCTGCTCACTAATAATCAAAACACCTCTATATTATCAACCCTGGGTTCAGCACAAATCCCAAATACAGCCCCTTACCAGCCACTGTGAAGAAAATTAACTCTATCCCATCCAAAACTAGCACAGATGGTTGAAAGTAAAAACTACAAACCAAAGACATCTCAATCCCAGAGGAGGGAGGAGTCCCTTGTTAAACTGCTGTTAATTATCATTGCCTCAATACCCTACACTTTTGGTTTTCCCATCTGTCTGATATCAAATCACAAGGGTGTGAAGAGTTTCATACAAATAATCACTTGTGCTGATAACTTTCCTCCCTCTGGAACCGAAAAAGGAAATATTTTCTTGATTGTAGCCAGCCATGCCAAAATTTGAAGGCAGCCAAAAAGAAGACCTGACAGGGCCTTTTTTCAACCTAAGTGCCCTTAAAAGTACTAAGAGGGCTCTGAATGCAAAAGCCAGGCCTCATGAAATCATGAGCTAGAACAATTTTAAAACGGAAAAAGCTCAGGAGTTGAGTAGGGAAAAAGTTTTAGAGGTTTGCAAGCGAATTCCCCACCTTGTATCTGGTCAAGTCAGGTTTTGACTTCTGTCACAGCAGAGCAAACATTAATGACTTCCTAAATTGCAGAGCTCCCTCCACCCAGCCCCTTCTCATCCACTTGGGAGTGAGCCACACCCCTCCAGCTCTCAGGGGCTGCCAGTCTGCTCTGTCCCCAGGCTTCTCTCGGTGCCTGGCCACCTTCCCTTACTTGGTCACATCTTGTTCTTCCATGTCTTCCTGGCTGCAGAGCCCTGTGGCTTTTAGGGCAGCGCAGGCTGGCCCTGCCTGAGGGGCTCCTTCTTACCTGGTTTTCATGACTTTTCCCCTCCAGTCTGGTATCAGCTTCATGCAGTTTGACATTAAACTTTAGTAAAATGCTAGAGGATAAAAATTAAGTAAAACTAAACAGAGATTCCTGACTTTATTAAAAAATGTTTCATTAAATAGAAACAAAGCTGTGCTCTAAGACCACAATTTGTGGTCTCTTAACTTGGTAGCAATATCTTTTTGTGTTGAAATATCTTCATACATCCACTACTTTAAATGAAGTGTGTATGGTGAAACATCTTCAATGATTTTACTAAGGAAGCAAAATCTAATGCACTGACTTACTGTTTTAATACCAAAAGGAGTCTGAAGGTATTTGTAAGTAGTCCTGTCACATTCTGTCCTGCTCTGAGAGGTCTGAGGAAGCCAAGGGGACAGCCCTACTGCCTGTGGACTTCCATCATACAATACATAGCAAGTACCTCTGGTGGGGGTAAGCTGGGGGGACTTGGAGGAAAAGATAAGCTCTATCCATATTTATTCATCATGTCTTATCTAGATACTTGAGTGGTGCATAACCCAGCACCTATATGTTATGTGCCACCTACAGCATCAGGTCAGACCCATCCCAGGAAACTCATAAAATGCCTTGTTTAGGTAGTGCCAGCAATGAAAATCATAGAAAACCTAGCAGCTTTGATACTCTTGTTTTATGCATCATTACCTGCCGTGGTTTTACTGATGCCTTAGGTTTTAACTTTTATATCTTTTCAAGTCCTGTACTGCTAGTGTAACTCTGAAGTTTCCTGTAGCTTGTTAAGTGCTGTTCTCTCATGCTAAAATAGACATAACAAAGCCTCTCCAGCTTGCTCTCCAAGGACACCCAGACTGTCCTAGGCCCAAAAACTGTAAACCATCATCTTGGGGAGAGGGGGGAAAGCTTGGGGAAATTCCATTATTGGCTGGGTTCTGGTTGGTGAATTTACATTGATATAGAAGTGTGAAGAACTTGTGACCTGTTGTCCATTTTGGGATCCACTGAGGCAGGACCCTCTGGAGCCCAGAGTGTACATCTGAAGGCCTTTCAAATAAATACCTCCTTTATTCCTTTATTCCTGTCTAGTCTCTGTTTCTAGGTAGCCATTCAAGGCATCATTACACCACTGTCCTCCTGCTGTCAGAGCAAGGGGAATGTTCTGACATACAAAGAGCTTTTTTTCCTGTCCTTTGTAACATCTAAGAGGAAGAAAGCTGTACCCAAGGTAGAACATGATCTCATTTTTCTTTGAACACTGTCATGCCTTACCTGTGAAGTGATAGTGGTGGTTCTTAAACTGTGCTCTTGCTGACTGTACTTTCCAGCAGGTGATATAAACACAATGTAAAGAAAGCAGGCAGCACCAGAACAAGTATGAGTCCTCACCAGTATAACCAGTCCTCTCCAGTATAACTTTGCTCCCTGCAGATGCCCCGTGTTGTGGAGAGAGCGAGAAGCAGCTCCAGCACTGTGGTGGGCACAAAAGTCAGAGGCAAACATGCCATGTGCTCAGCTGTGCAGCAAAACCTGCTGCTCCCAAGGCTGTCCTTTGCTCAGCCTTTTCCCATGGAGGCTTTCTTTGAGCCAGGCCCAGCAGCAGGTGGGATCTGTACAGTAGAGGAGATCTGTACAGTACCTACACAGCTCTTCCTAAAGTGCACTGACAAAGAGATGCATCAAAGATGGGTACCAACTTCAGTCCCACACACTCTTACAGCAGGACAATAACAATATTACAAAAAAAGAGAGAAAGACTGACTCACAGCATTCAGCCAACCTGGTGATGCCCCAGACAGCTACTTTCGCACTTGAGCTGTTTCCTCCATCAAATTACCCAACTTGGCCTCAGGAGCAACATGTTCTCTTGGCACCAGTGAAGGTCACCAAACAAATCCACACAATAAAGAAGACTGGCAGTTTTATCTTTCATGGTATAAGGAGGTAAATGCCACACAGAGGTGTTTTTTATTCAGTTCATTCTTGTTACTCTCTGTGGATTCTTACCAGAAAATTTTAAAACCCAAGTGTGTGCCCAAAAAGATGAGTCCATTTTCTTCTCATGTAATCTTGAAGAACAAATTTCCAGCCTTAGCTGGAAAAGGGCTCTAACACTGGAATTATGCTTCCAGGAAGTCCCTCTTCTTCCTCCCTGCTCCTTTCCCTTGTCCCCTTTGGGACATTTCTATTCCATTTGCTGTCTCCCAGTATGATATTTTAAAGTGTGTGGTCTGTAATAATGCAAGTTTCATTCCTGCACAGCCAACACATAAAGCTGATTAATTGACTCTTTCTGAAATTATGCACATTACATCAATATATCTAGTGTTTCACTCCTTAAGCAGTGTTTAAAAAAAGGTCACACTACATTCTCCCATCAATAGTACTTTAGAAACTTTGAAAAAAACCCCATGCCCACAGAAAATGTCAGGGGTCTTGTCCAAGTGCCCTGAACTTACAAGCCTGAATTTAAAAACGAACTTGTACCAGAACAGTGTCAGTGCTTTAAGTAGTTACATTTATTATTTAAGGTTTAGCACAATTTAGATTTTCTATGGTGAGAATGCAGGCGAACAGCCACAACAGCTGAAGAGAAAGGAAAGGCAGAGGAAAATAAGATTTCCTAAGTGCTCACTCAGCTTTTAGGACTATCTTTGGCTGAAGGTACCCGCATATGCCACCGGGGCATTGGTAATGGTGGTCCTAAGAACCAAGTGAAATCTCTCCCCTCTTTGTCTCCTCTCTTCCCCTTGGCTCATCCCACCTGAAAGTCCTGGGCTGCACTCTCAAACACAGTGGCCCTCTTGTCACCCTGACCTCTCTGTGCTGGTGGCTGGGAAGGGACAGGGACTGCCCCGACTCATGACATTTTTTGTACAACCATAGTGTCACTATCTCAGTTATATGGCAAAGTCATACCAAGCAGATTCACTATAAAGGTTTAAAAGATATAGAAAAAAGGACAATAACAAGCCTACTTAATGATCGTGAAGCAGATTTAATGTCACTTAATCACAGCACCTGTACTAAAAGGCAGAAGGAAAAATATAATTAAACTCCAGAATTAGAAAGAAGGGGAAAAACAGTCTAATAATAGCTCCTTCACCAATAAACATAAAGGTTATAAGTGGAATCCCCAGAATTTCAAAGTCAAAATATATTTGTAAAAGTGAAAAGGTTAGAGGCAGAAAAATAATAATCAGGCAGCAAAAGGTAAACAATCCATTAATCATGCACATCTGCCGGAGCGCCGGGGCGAG
Source organism: Erpornis zantholeuca (assembly GCA_013400515.1). Lineage (NCBI taxonomy): Eukaryota > Metazoa > Chordata > Aves > Passeriformes > Timaliidae > Erpornis > Erpornis zantholeuca. The sequence goes on along the minus strand of VZTN01034499.1, from coordinate 24,329 downwards.
CAGGATGCGGGTCGGGCTGCGGAGCGGCGGGGCCGGAGCAGCACAGCCAGCCGGGCTCCGGGAGCAGCACCTCCGGGAGCAACACCTCCGCCTGCCCGGCCGGGGCCACCGCCTGAGAGCGGGGAGCAAGCACCGCAATTAGGAGCAGGCACTGGAAGAGGCTCCTGTGGGAAATGCTCTGCTTACAGGGGAGAAGCATATGGTAAGAGGCAAAACTCAGCAGGCTGCGGCTGGACAGATGCCTGTGGAAAATCAAGCGTGATGCAATGGAGAAAGCCGTAGGCAAAGGAGAAGCCAGCCTTTAACCACCGACGTGGCAGCGTCACTTTCCCACCCACCTTCTTCAGCTTCCTTCTTGCAAAAACGATTTTCAGGTCACTGCCATACATGAAAAAGAAGGGTGCTGTCTTTTCACGGAGGTTAGCAGCTTGCTGCATTTCCTTGGATACGTTTGGGGTTTAGGTCTGTAAAACCTGTCAATGACCCCTGACACCAAAGTTTGCACGGTGGGGCAAACATTTTCAGATCCGTGAAGTAAAACAGACTCCATGCTGGTTCGTGCCTCAGCACAGCGTTGTCTGGCCCCACAGCACAGGCAGGGATGGGCACAAAAAAGAAGCTCCCCCACACTTCACTTCCCACATCTGGGAACAGCTGCTGCCCTGGTACCCACATTGCTGCATCCCTGAGCAATGACCTCCGGGGTTGTGCATCTGCTGAGGCACTCTACTGAAATGTGAGGTGTCTGTTGAAATGAGCCACTTTATCTTTCTCTGCTCTGAAGCAGAGGAGTTGTGTGTTCTAGTGTGAGCATACCTTTTGGCCACCCTTCTCCGGTGCCTCTCCTGAAGCGGTCCTGAGGTTGTGAAGGAACATTTGTTCCCTGGTCATTTGAATAACTCCATGTCTTGGCCCAAGGTATGGAATGGCTGGGATGCTCACTTTGCTTTGTGTTCATGTGCTTTGCCTGGCAGCTCAACCCACTGCAAATGGATTTGCTCTGAGGTTTGCAGATCATTTTTGGATCATTTTATTTCACTTTTGGATGCCAGAAGGGATGAGATACCACCACAAGCAGAGATCTACTGATAAAAAAAGCCAGGAAAAAATGAAAAAAGAAAAAAGGATGATATTGAACAAGGAGTGAAATCAGGTCATTCCCATCAGATCTTGCTCACTAGGTCTTAGAGAATAATGCCTTTGAATGAATTAGAACTCATTTACAAAAATACTTCTTCGTATCTAATTTTGGTTCAAACTCAGTAAGAAGGCTGATCCTTTCATAGAATTGCAATGCTGAGATGGACAGAGAACCTTGGTTTAGCAAAGCTTACTTACATGGAAAACTGAAATGATTTTACAGTGCTTTGATAACCATCATGGAGATTTTGCTCTAAGGGAGGTAAAGATCTGGCCTCAGCAAGTAAAGGTCTTTGGCACAAGAGCACACTTTAGCAAGAGTTTTTTTCCTGCAGAAAATAGTTCCTTCAAGTACTTTAAGCAATGCAGAATAATTTTTTTTTAACCTCAAAATTCTCTGGACTTGAAAAATGGGAAGCTGATTTTCATGCTAGTCATTGGGCTGAAAATATGCACAGGGAGCCATTGAGAACCATTTGAAGAAATATTTTCAGCTTAGACTGTAAAGTAGACAGAGAGAAAATGGGTTTGTTTCTTGAGGAAGAAGGAATTTAGTAGTTGTTCCTTAACTCTAACACTGCAGAGATGTGCTCCAGGACAAAAGAACCACTCCACTGCATGAACACCTACCAGGCAATTCAAAGGCCCATGGAAGTATCTTTAAAATTTTAAAAGATATTTTTAAAAAGATACTTTAAACTCCAAGCTTTTTGGTGTTTGGACTAAGAAGCCTGCAAATGGTTTTAATTATGACTGCTAATTTAGATCCCTCGTCTAGCACACAGACATATTTATTCTCAGTCTAGCTCCTGGATATTCTCCCTACCAGTGCTTAAGGCAGATCTTATTATTGAATTGAAAGCTGACAAGAAGCTTCATTTCTATCTTACAAATTAAAAACCAATATGTAACCAGGATGTATCTCAATTTATCCACATTTCACATTCAGTTGCAGGTAAGTCTTAATCAAACAACCATCTTAATTCAGATGGCTTTAGGAAAATTATTTAGAAAAAAATGGTTTAGATGGTTTAGAACAAAGAAGCCTGCCTAATTTAAGGAGTTTATGTGGAAACTCTAATAAATGGACTAATAAAAAAAAATCACGCACACTGCCTTGAAAGCAAGATTGTTTTTTCCTCTTTATTAGTATTGCTGTACTAAGCTGGCTCTCCTTTCCAGAGAGGTGGAGCCATAAGATAATTCATCAATAGCTTAAAAAGATTTTGAATTGAAGATTCAGAAAAAAAAAAATCTCCATAACCTATTCCAAAAACAGCTGGAGCATACAGACCTGTGAAGCAGCTATGCTAAAAATCCCAGTGTTACAAAGCCAAAGATGAACCTTTGGTGTTCCACTCTGCTGTAGGGTGGCAAAGTCCCTACAGTGACCACAGCAAACAAGGGCTGATTCACTGCAAGAACTGGGGTTTTCCTGCAAGGTTCAGATGACAGCTTCACCCACTGCTCCTCTGCTGGAAAGCAGCAAAGTAGGACAGAAACTAACAGACTCACAAACTAACAGAAAAATGTGTGCTGAAACAATTTAAGAGAAGTCTGCTCGTCACTGGAAGAATTCATTCAAATGATGGAGTTCAACATAAGAAAAGTAACATGGAGAAATATTTTTTGCATTTTCATGACCACATGTCATAAACAGTTTGTATGATTAATATCAGTGTAGCAGGAACTTGTTTCTATGGTGCTTTACTAGTACTCCACCACAACAATTTTATATTTAACAATAATTCCTAAGCCTACTCCTCTACATGTGGAATGCACAGCAAGTCTCTAGTGGCTCTGGTAACCTCTTCTAGATCCATTAACTTTGCCCACTCTTCTATCACTTCTCCCCAAGTTCTTTGCCTCTGATGGAAATAATTCCCAGTGGAAGATGCCCTATGCTCAAAGCTGGCTTTTCACCCCTGAATAAGGGCCCATGCAAATGAGATGCTCAGCTAAATAAATCCAACCAGTAAAATAATGTTGTGGAAACAGACCCCCATAACCTGCCTTTGCTTTTACCCACCACTTGTCAGACATGATCACAACAATAGCAAATTAACTTTAGGGGAAAAAAAAAACCCTGACAGGGCAAAGATACTTGGGCAATATTCAAATGAACCACTTAACCTTTTGGAACTAAAAGCTTCCTGCAATAATGACACATTAGTCATTAACTCAATATGTGCTTTGTTAAATATTAGACAAGAGCTCACATTCAATTTAGCTCTCACATACACTCAGCCACAAAGAGCCATCTGTGTCAACTACAATCTCCAGGATGGGAAGTGTGCTGTGAATGGCACTCCAGCCTAGTAAAACTCTGGTGTACAGGGAAAAAGTACACAACAGCCAGTATAGCAGGGGAAAAGATAATCCAGAAAAGAGAATAATCCTCTTTATGAGGTTATTCGCCCTCCTCAGTGCTACTGATCCTGCGCAAAGGAGAACTGAAATAAAGGAGCTCCATGTAGCTCCTGGGCAAGCAAGGAAAGCTCTGCCCAGAGCAGGGCACTGCCCGTGCTCTCCCCAGGGCTTCACAAACAGGCTGCATCATCTTGCTCCTTAATGGCAGCTGCCATTTACCAGGGCACTCGGGGGCACAAGCATCATACCAGAGGCAGTGCTTGTGTGTGCCCCTGAAGCTGGGGAAGAGAATGATGACTTTATAATATTTGCCCAGTTAAGGACACAAAGGCTGCACGAATAGGACCTATATAAAAAGTGTTTTGAGTTCCTCCCCGAGTGAAGGAAAAAAGGAAGACTAGGTTTACTGTGTGTCAAAAATTAATTTTTGTCTTCTCGTGTTCAGTGCAGAAAATTTCTGTGTGCCCCCCTAGCCTGCTGGCTTTCAGTCCCTTAGCCCTTCCTGGCTCCCCAGCCACCTTGACTGACATGCACTTGCCAGTTGGTAGATAATGTCAGCTGGGCTCCATTTGTTCTCCTATGCTTGATATGAGGTAAAAAACATCCTGACAGACCTCTGCTGGTCACCTGATGTTAGCCCAAAGAACATTAGTAGGTCCTCAAATGAAAGTTCTTCAAAATACCTAGGTCTGAATTTCATTTGCTCTATGATAAAAAAAATTCAAGATGAGCTTCTGGGCTATAAAACACTCCATTTCTTTGTTTTAAACATGTGTATTAATATATATTTTATTATTATTATTATTATTATTAGTAGTAGTAGTAGTAGTAGTAGTAGTATAACTTGTGTTAAAATAAGAAATATTAGTTGTCTGTCATCACATGTGTTTCAACTGCCTGAAATTTTCCTTCTTGTTCCACAAGAACTCAGAAAGTGCTTTAGACAGCTCCTGACCAAGACACGGTACAAGTGTCATCTTGTTTAGCTTTAATGATATTGCTCTGGGCAAGGTCAGATATTTCATATTGTTCTGTCAAGAAAAGAAAACATATAAGCAATAAGATCTGAAAGGTTTCAGGACTCCTGGGAATCCTCCTGGTAAGCATCACTACAGCATAGTCTCAACAGGAACAGCAACAAAAATATGCAGCAAGAGGAACAAGCTTCTAAGCATAAATTTATATTTTCAATTATTTCCAAGACTTTAGAGTCAGAGAAATGTTTTTACAATTTCTACTGATCCCTCTATAGAAGCCTTCTCATCAGCACTTGAAAATTCAGAGGATTCTTCAACTTTACAAGTTCCTTATTTATGAGGTATATCCAAACCCATAACAAAGTAATTCTTATTCAAGCAATTCAGTTAAGTTTCTGGAAGTGAACTATGTTTTACTAAGTTTTAAATCCCTCTACAGCGAGCCATGATTTCTGTGTATTTAGGGTTCCTGTGTGAGTTAGTTGCTCCCTTCTTTCCAAGGACAGAAACTTTGCAGTTACAAGCCACAGAAGTTTTCAGCTGGTGTCTTGTCCTTCCGCTGCAAGATGTCAGACAGAAACATGCACGATAAAAACAACTGAAAAACAGCAAGAGACCTGCTACAATTCGTCCTGTATTTGTTGCTACAAAGATTTTTTTCAACTCCTTCTTTATAATATCTTGCCAGATGACAGTGAAGAACTGAGAATACATTGAATGCCAAAACATAAAGCTGAACAGTTCTTGTCACAGTACATTATGATATGATGATAGTGCTTTTTCTGAATTGTTCCATTAGAAAAGCTATTCTAAGGGGAAAAAATCCGTGGTTAGCAGTCAAAATATTAGGAAGAATTCTTAGTAAATGACGCCTTTAAAAGTCTACTAGAATAGATACGGAGATTGCACACTTATGGAATGAAAATAAACCAAAACCAAACAGTACCTGGGTTTGATTGAAAGATTCAATCTACATTAGTATAGGCAAAGAGGAAAAGATAAATTTTTTTGAAATATTTATGGATTTGGACAATAATATGCAGGGTTAAAGGTAACTAGAAAAATAGGATACATGCTTACACTGAGGAGTATGAGCAGGCCTAGCCTGATAATGAGAAGCTGTGGAAACATCCATCTGACTCCAGTCACAGCCATTGTATGGTCTGGAAACAGGACCTGAGACAAATGTTTTGCTCACGGTTACAAATGAGCACAATGAATTTTAAACACTCTCACCACTGCATGCCCACAAGTAGTTATTTGGGTTTTGTTCACCGGTTTTACAGATGCATAAGTCTCTGCTCCCTATTACCATAGCACCTGGCACAGAATTCAGAATCACAGATACTGAAGTTCAGCAGCAGAGAAAAACTGGATCCCAACAGATTTCTCTACTACCTGCAGATAACCTCTCCTTTCTGGAGAGAGAAAAGCAAAGCTGTACTGTCAGAGCCAGCACAAGATGGTTCTTACTTGAAGAGGTACTGCAGGGTTGGATGCCAGGGAATCTACAGACACCACTCCTCTGCATCATTAATCCCTTGCAAGCTCTCATGGGGGCACTGCCAGGCTGGTCAGGAGCTTCAAGGGTGTGAAACACTGGGGCTTGGGAAGTGGACACAGCACTATCATGGCAGAGCACTGTGCCATCGCTGTGGAGTGCTGCTGTGGGTCAGCCAGTGTGGCCTGTGCCCTACCACACCCTCTTCATTCAGGGTATTTCCAGTGAGGGGAATGAATCACAATTCTGGTTATTATTCAGGGTCTGGGTATTTTCCCCCATTTAATAAACCAACACCCTGTGTATGTGTGAATCGATTATAAACATTACCATCTCAAGTCATTGTTATATTTGTAGTGAACGGTATTGAATTGCTTTGTAAATGTTCAAGTACTCAATGATTAAGTGCTGCTAACACCTTTTGCAACCTTATCTTTGCATCCCTATCCTTGGCACTCCTACCCCTTTTGCACTCCTAGCTTCCACGTAAATGATGGCAAATTGCTTCTAACTTTACCATCCTATCAATGCTTTAAATTATTTAGTAAGTAATAGAGTGAACCTTGCCATCAAACTCTGTAAGTCATACTTTCACAAATTTATATTAAACCCTGCTTTTGCCAATACCTTTGACAGTGTTTCTTTAAGTGGCCAAATCACTCATTCATCACAAAAACTCATCACAGGAAACTCAAACAGGCCCAGAGGAGGATCCCAAGCAAGGTTTACCACAGCTTTGCAATGAGTTAGTCACTCATATCTAAGCTGCTCAGAGGTGTTAACCAGCACCAGCTGCTCCAGTGAGGACCTGCCTCCCTTCCCTGCACTGACACTTTCAGGAAACCTGGCCAGGACCACACCCAGGGAGCACTGCTGGCCAGTTCCAGGGCCCTGGGGCTTGGGGGGGACTCCCACAAGGGTCCACTGGAGGGAAAGCAAGCTTCTCTATGTACATAGCTACATAGAGCTGCAAGGGACATTTGGAAAGGATTTTCATCGGCCTTGGGACATTCCAGCTAGTCCTCAAATCTTAAAAAGGTGAGTTTCAATTTTGGCTTAAATATGCACTGTGTATTTTATCAATGCATGTACAACACATATATATGATTTGCTTTTATATAAATATATATATATATATATATACATATGAACCCATACGTAACTATACAATTGTCATTACTAATGACTGATTCCTAAAGAGAAGAAAAACAGGCATCAAGTGGATGCCTCATATAATTGTAACAAAGTTTTTCCAGATCTGGGGAGGGGGAAAAGGGGGAGAGGAGAGGGAAGGAAGAGAGAAACTGCATGTGAACATTTTTGTTTGGGGGGATTGAAGGCATTTAAGGGACCTTTACAAAAATCACATTTGAGAGACCTCTCGTTCATCTTGCAAATAGTACAAGAGCTTGCAGGAAATGATAATTATCTCCTACTACCACTTGCTAGTACACTATAAAATATTCTTTTAAAATATCTAATGCGTTGAGGTGTGTCAAGTAGCTTTTTCACCACATGATGTGTGATAAACAGGATATCTCTCGTAATCAGAAATCTAAAGCACGCGGGATGTAAAGTTTAAAAGAGCAGTGTTTTTCCTTAAATGAATGTAATCAATGTGCTTATTAGTTTGCTGCGGCAGAAGGAGGGAGTGGGTGGGTGTTTCAGAGTTGGCACATGTCTATTTGGCAACAGTGAATAGCCTGAGTGTTTATAGAGAGAGCTCTGTGGAATCCCTAGATTCTGCAGATTTTCTTACCAATTTTGTCTCAGATAATTAAGGATTTTAAATAATAAAAGAAAAAGTTAAAGAGGAAGTATGAGCTCCAGCTGGATCAAATAAAAAATAATAAAAAAGAAAGAAGGGTGTTTAAATTCTCAATATTGCCTTAAAACTAAAAATCAGCACTAAGGCACAATTTGGCTCTTAAAAGTAACTATGGAAAACTGGCACCTGCTTCCTCAACAGATCTCCTCCCTGGGTGTATCCAGAGATATATCTTCTTAAACTAGTGATTTTTAAAAGTTTCTACAGCTGTTGGACCTGCAAGACACAACCCATAAATGGGACAGGACTGAGCTAGAGATTTCCTGGTCCGTACCTGGCCAACTTCATCACTTCACTGACACTGCAAGCCACAACCCCAATGTCTCGAAATCCTACCCTCTCCTGCAAGTAAGGATAAGATGTTACAGCAACACTGAAATGAAAAACATATGTAAGTTTGCACAAATGCAGCCAAGTTGCTCTCTGGTCATGCCTGGGAATAACTGTGGCAGACCTCCAGCTGGGACAAAGCTTCTCTTTCCTGCCTGAGGAGCAGGACAGCCGAGGTTTGGGCACAGCATCACCTGTGGGAGGAAATTTCTCGCTGCAACAAACTGGCCACAGTATTAGTGCCTCCTTCATGCACACAAGAGCCAGCTCAGGCATGAGTGCTGACATCAAGGAGGAGGTGAAGACACAGAGAAAGGATCTAATTCGGTTCTGAGGGATGATACACTGCTACCCCAAAGCAGTGGTCATTCATGGTGTCTCCAGCATTGCTAATGGCAGCAGAAACAAAAGGTCTGACCTGCCCTCCTGCCTCACCTTTCCTCCTTTCTGAAGCTCAGCCCCTCATCCTAGAAACACAATTCCGTTTCATCTACAGTTCCAAAAAGCCATAGGCCTGTTTTGAGCACCAGCTAACAGCTCTGTAGCTATATAAATTCAGTAAGTCCCAAAAGCCTGTTGAACTGAGCTCTTGGGTGTCTTGTGGCAGACTTGGAGCAGAGAAGGAGGTAGCACTGCTGTTCTCTGAGAGCAGCATCTCTGGTGCCATCAGACACAAGGACTTCGCTCAGGACAGCGTGGGGGCTGCAGCAGAAGCTGCAGGCTGCCTATGAGCAGCCATGAGGATGGAAAGACAGAGCCAGTGACTGACAGTAGCATGCTCATATCTGCAGTCTCTTCTGAAAGCTTGGACACTGTAAGGAGCTAAACAGATCTCCTGTGCCTTTGCCTCTGTTCAAGTGTTACCAGATTCCTGCAGCTCATGGCCAGGCAGGAAGCAATTTCTCCACAGTCACATACAAGCCCTGGAAAGCAGCAGGAGCTGAACTATGTGCTTGCCCAGCATCATGACAGCTTCTTAACTGTAACTTTATTTTGAACTGTTCCAGTCTTTATAGCTAAGTCATAACTATAGCACAGCTATCAAATTAGCTCAATGAATTATTTACTTATTTAAATCAGAAAGAATTACGTTACTTCCCTAATACCTGGATGCAAATGTGTGTTTGTGTATACATGCATACAGTACACTGATCAAAATACACTGATCAAACACTACTTTACTATTAGGTGTTAATATCTGGTTGACCACAATCTGTTTCCTGCTTTTGACTAAAGACATTGATACACTTGGGCAATGTATCATTTTGCTAGTTATATCAAATTAAAAGCTAAGTAATATCAGCAGCTATTCAAAAGAGGGAAAAATCTGTATATTGTAAAGATGTTATATCTCATTTTGTTGAGTCAGTGACTAAATGAATTAGCTGATATTCAATAAAAGAAAATACATTTCTTAAAATGCATACCTACTAGGTGCACTTTGCACTTTTTTTTTTTAATTTAATATTCAAAAGTTACACTGAGCCACTAAAACATATAACACCAAGGCTATGTGTAATCTTAATTCACATCTCACAGGTCTCAGAGAGTTTCCCCACTAAGGAAGCTCCTTCTCTTGAGAAGGCAACTCCTTCTCAAACACTGGCATACCCCTCCTGCCCCCAAAAAAGAAAGAGCACATGTTTTTAAACCCTCTCCAAGAGCCACGTTCATGCACTGGTATCAGACCCAATGTCCAGTGCCAGTTTAAAGTAATGTTTGCTATAAAGCCATTGCACTGAGGCCTCCCTGCCTTAGGGGCATCCTCCCTCCTGAGGCAACACTCTCGGGGATCCAGCAAGGGACCCCAGAAGGCACAGCAAGGCTTGCTGCTCTCTCAAGGCGTTCATTGCTCGATGCCAAGTCCAAATGGCTTCAGAGGCTTTGCCAGCTTTCGGAATCATGCCAGACTTTTCTGATCAACAGCTGCAGAGCATGGAGAAGCCTCTTGGCTCAAGACATTTCTGTCTGGTGGGATGCAGAAGGAGAAGGGACAAACCTCCACCTCATTCACTCTCCAGTGAACTGGAAAATCTGAAGGTGTGGAGCCCATAAACCACATGGTGCCATAGGCATTGATAGGAGTTCACCAGAGGGATCGTAAATCCTTAAAAACATAAGGACCTGATGTAAAGGTTTCCACTGACTTCAGATCAGGTCCTGAGTGTAGCACACAGTGGGATATTATCCTTAGGCAAGTCCACAACAACTGTCATCTGGAAGAGTCAGGCTGAGGAAAGAGGTGTTGCTCATCCTGAGCTGTGAGGTACATCCAAAGCCCCATCCTGCATCCTTTCTCAGTACACGCAGCATCTGGATTGAACATTTTAAACTGTATCCTTCAAAGCACTTTTCCAGCTATTCAGCTTTGGCAGTGACCATTTTCTCATGAAATGTTGATTACCCCTACCATTTCCATGACCATCTATTATAAATAATGGCCATGCACAGAACTGTGTAGGTGAAGCACATTAATTTTGATACTGCTCTGTGATGGGGGCATGCGAAGCTGCTTCTTTGGGAAGGTCCCTCCTCCCCTCCTATTTTGATTTTTCTGCTTCTATACTTGATGACTAGCAATAAAAATGGGTAAACAGAGATCCAAGGGAAATGAAACTACATCTGCGGAACATTCAGAGCCAAAATACACAAGGTGGATAATTTGCATGCTGTATGTAAAAAGTAGTTATGCAGCTTTCTTCCTACTCTTTACATCTCCATAAAACATAATAATAGATTTCTAATTATACATCCAAATAATAGGCAAGCTGCAAGATGCTGGGAGAAAATTAGAAAGGGGGAAAGAAACTAACCAAAGGTACAGATGTAACGAGGGTAGTGACATTTCTATAAAGATGCTTTAATGGTTGTTAAGTAGTCATTTTGAAACAGAAATTTTTTAAGTGTCCTAATAGGAGTTTTCATTTTCAAACAATTTGCTATGCAGTTAAATGATGTCAGACTACAAGCTGCAATCTACTACAATGACCAAAGAAGAGCTGTTTTCACACCCATCACAATATATAATTGATTCCTAAATTGGTTTTCTACAAAAGAAACCAATCAGATTTATGCCAAATTCAGGCAGTGGATGAAGTCTTGACTTTCAATGTTAAACATCTGATAAACTTTATGCTAACATAACATGCTATAGTAAATGGTAAGTTCCTTAACATAAAAATAAGCTCACAGTGGATCATGAAACACAGCCAGTGTCCCCTTTTTATTGGCAAATAAAATCAGCTGCATTGCTGTACGGAAGACGTACATCCTCTGCCCATGCACGATGTGACAATTCCAGCCAGCAGTTCTTCCTTCCCACTGCGAAACCCTTCCCAAACCTTGTCCTGCCAACCTAACAGCAGCCCAGCTGCCAGGTGGGTGAGATCTGGAACGCCATCCTTCACGAATGAAGGGTGATACCCCCAACTGTTGAAGCACTAGACACCATCGCTGCATCAGTCAGTGCCACAGCTTCCACACTGAATAGCAATTCGCCCCCTGAGGTGGCTCCTCTCCCAGCCAGGGCTTTGACCGACTTCAGCAGCTGGCAGGGTTGGCCTGGTGCTCCTGGAAGTTCATTTGCCCCAACTCGCTGCAGCTGCTCTGGGTTGTTCTGCCTCCTGCCCAGTTTTTTTTTCATACTTTGGAGTATCTTCACGGGGCAGCTGTTTTGCACATTCCTGGTCTGAGGCACAAGTCTTCCAGAGGGTAATGTGCATGCTTTGCACCCTCAGCCCATCAATATCAGCTCCATCAGCACACCTGATGCAACTAGCTATCCCTGATCAAATAAGGCAGAGATCACCCAGAAATCTGGCTGTTAGAGAAATGAAGATGCCAATGTTTTTCTAATGAAATTTTCTAACTATCGTTTTCCTTTCCCATTTTGCCTTAGTCAAATAAAATCATTAAGGGATATTTGCAATTTGAGTACAAATGAGTCTTTCAGCCTTAGAAACATGACTTAGAGAAGAAAATAATCTGCCTGTTTGCTTAACTCTGAAATTAAACAGAGTTCAGAGGTAATACAGGGGGAGGAATTATAATAGATCTCAAAGTGACTTTCTCACAGGGAAGAAACTCTGAGGGAAGCTGACTGATAAACCCGTGTATCTGGCCAGCTCTCCTAGCAGAAGCAATAGCTACCTGAGATACCTCGGATGAAAGATGCAGGAGGCATCTCTGTGGCCTTGGCTCAAAAACATCCAAGAGATGTCAGCATGCAGGTCAAGGTCTCTCTAAAGAACATGCTTTTTAATTCCTAAGAATTTAACTGCAGCTGAGGGAGGAGGAAAGCAAATTCCTCGCTACCTTGCAGGTGATGTAATCTGTGGGTGAACTTTTACTAAGTAAGAGATCCTATATGGCTATTACATGAGCAGGGGCAGTCCTTGCTTCAGCATTGCTGGGGTCCCTCCCCACCAGAATACTACAGCTTCAGTGAGATCTTTCTGAGCCTCTCATAGCAAACCCAGACAGCAAACACACCAACAGCGTGCCTGGAACTGCAACACACACTGCAGCAGCTGCCTGGGGCTCTCCTCAGCTGCTCCCAGAGTTTATTGCTGGGGTGTCCAGCTCGGGTTGAGCATGACAGGTAACACATAGCAGAAAGGTGTAAGATCCTGACAGCTCAGTTGCCCTGTGATTTTATTTGTGAGCCAAGTGAGGAGCATGCTGTGCAACCACGTGCTCGCGTTCTCCTTTTGCAATGAAGTTGAAGGAAGCAGACGTTTTGTCTCACGCAGCACTGTCAGTGTTCCTGTCACAGCCTTCTCGGGCATTGCTGTTCCTGCCTAACAGCCCTCAGTGAGGATTTTGCTGGCTCACCTCATGCTTGCAGAGATGGGCATGTCATACTCAGACTGAGTGTGAAAAGTGTTTTATAAGATAGAGACACAAGGTCCTTTACAAAGCAATGACATCTTCTTTCTCTGTTACACAGTCTGTAACAATATTCTTATTATTTTAATGTTGACAATGGCTAACCTATACTCATTCTTACTTGGTGAAATATTTTGCTCTAAAACCTCAGTTAATATTATACGAATAAAAGTTTAAACAAACAAAAATACTCTGTTGATATCTCCACCAGCACAAAAGCATTACAGCTGCCACTGCCCGTATGTGATCTACCACTCAAGGAATTAGGTATATATGGCCAAAGATTTAGTGATGCCACCAAATTCCACAGGGCTGCTCTAGGGACTTGAAATAAGGAGTGCACCAAGACATGTCATAATTTTTTAAAATAATTTCTGCCCTGGAACTGTCAGTGCAATCAATTTTTTCTTAGCATTATGTCAGTTACAATACTTACTAATGCAAAGTGTAACCAGGTCAGCAAAAAAGTGTGAGGACCAGTTCTGGAACCAAGGAGAGTTTGCTTTTGTTGACCTCAGAGGCAAATCAGCACTTTGAAAAAGATTTAACCATTTTGTATCTCCTGCTAATTATCCCTCAGTCTCAAATTGCTTCTTGGATGTATTAGTCTGCTCAGGACATGTGACAAGCACACACTACTTTGCTTGCATCTTTTATTGTGTCAGTGTCATCACCATCTGAACATGACATTTATTGAAATGATGAAGAAATAGTCAGGACACACCTTGAATACCTTAAAGATTTAGTATGTTGAAATACACAGTGCTGTAGAGAGGAGCACTCAAGGTTTTCTTCCTTCAAACTGAGGAAGTGCCCAGCAGAGCAGCAGAGTATCCATCACAGCTGAGGTGGCTGGTAACTAGGAGAGAAATGGCAGGTGGACTGGAAACCCACCAGAAAGACTTCAACTTTTGGGTATTTAATACTAAAAACTAACAGTGAAGGTGATTTCTGACACAATGGCTGAGGGCAGATGCTAAGCACCATGAACTAAACCCATTACTGCCCATTTGTTTGCTTGTTTTGTTCTGCTCCCACACTGTTTATGTGGGCAGGAACACAGCAGTGATTTATGTCTACATGTTTGCCTGGACATTCAGTAAGATACCACAACCTATATCCACTGTGTGCTAGCACGGCATAAGAAACACATTTGCTTCCAATTCCATCCCATGAAATTTTATCCACATATAATATCACAGAATACTGGGAAAATTAATTTCAATATTTACAAGAATTTTATAAAACTATACAGATAAAATGCAGTTTCAATAACCAAATCTCCCTCCCCTTAGCCAACACTTATTTCTGGCATTTTATTTAAATAATATTCATTATGTTATACATAGATTTGGTATGAGATTTCTAAGGGGAGGTTGATGTTGGACATAAGGCAGAAATTCTTTACAGTGAGGATGGTGAGACATAGAACAGGTTGTTCCAAAAAGCTATGGCTGCCCATCCCTAGAAGTGTTCAAGGATGGGTTGGATGGGGCTTTGAGCAATTATGTGTAGTGGAAGCTGTCCCTGCCCATGGCAGGGAGAGTAGAACTAGATGATCTTTGAAGGTCCCTGCAACCCAAACCATTCCGTGATTTTTGATGACTGGCACAATATTACTGAACCATTTCCAAGCTTCAAAGAGCAGATTGGATTTCTTAGCATAATGTAATATCAATTTGAAGGTATTACTTATACATTGAAATCAGATTGCTGAAAACTAGTATTAGTTTTTTACATTTATTATTTCTCACTGAAACCTTTTCTCTCGTGGTGAGTGAAAAAGAAGTCCTGGAAAGACGAATCGATTACACCCTTTTGGAAACCAGTACAGCCATTCTCTCATTAACCTGTCGTTACGAGGAATTTTCCTCCTTTCTTTCCCAGGGATCCGCATCCCACTCCCGGCTCTCGGCATTCGGTTGCGAACTGCGCCACCTCGTGGCCGCGCGGCAGCATTGACCACACCGGGGACAGCCCCGAGCTCTCCCTGCCGGCCAAAGGAACGGGACAGCTATTACACACCGACGGCACGGACGTGCTCCGTTTGTCCTACAGGCAGCTCTGGCATCCTAAAGCAAAAACATCAATTTGGTGGAGAGGGGAAAAAAAAAAAAAAAAAAGAGCCAGGATGAATCACAACATATTCCCCAGAAAGCATAAAGGGCTTATTTCTGTTTGCCTACACTCAGAAAGTATTTTAATGCTTAGTGTATAAGCACCTGTCACAGGACACTAAATTATGAAATCTTGCCGGCAAGCTAAGTTGGTCCACACTTGAAGTGTTCAAAAGTGAGACCTAAGAAGCTTGGCTTGAACACAGAAGCCAGGTGTTCAGGGCTGCTTCTCTCAATAACCTTGGAAATGCAATGTAGTAAGAGGAACGGGAAGTTAATAGAGATTATTCAAAGTGATGAACTGATTATACTACTGTGCTGCTGTCACAAATGATGATTAACAACCCTGATAAATTTCCTTATTTGGTCCTCCCACATGATAGTTGTTCTGATGTCTGTAAAGATGAGTAAAAAAAATGGTAGTTTCACCTTTTCATCAGCTTTAACACTACAGACATAATCTTTCTTAGCACAACTATTTAACTTCCTAACTCCTAAAAGTTGACACATATTGCAGATGATTGAGAGGAACTTCATACATATGAAAAATGAAAAAATCTCAAACTGTACAATTCTGGTTGGTTTTTCTTCTCTTTTAAAAATGTTTTTCTGTTTTGGCTCATGTTCAGATTTAGTTGGAAGCCTCATCCAGTAGCTACGAAGCAAGTGACCTGGCTGCACAGCACTAGCTAGTATTTCTAGCGACTTTCCTAAAAAGTTGTGGTAAATTCTGAAACTTTATCTTATTTTTTTTTACTCAGTTCAAACACCAAAGCCATAGCCATATTTTTTTGGAAGGTAAAACACTAATTCCTTTAAAACATGATAGAAGATTTTGCATGTTGTAAGTGCTAATATTCTGTTGCACTTGTAGCTTCTTGCCTAGTAATAGGGCAACCAGTATTGCCAGTAATGCGACCAAACTGATCAATTCTCATTTGAGAAGATACTAAGATAAAAATTTTACTATTTAATCTTCTCCAGAATCTTCTTCAGCTAGCACCTTCAAGACCATGTGCTCATGTTCATTATGAGAGGATGTCAAAAGAATTCTTAGGTACCTGTCCCAGCACGGAGGAATGTTTTTTACAAATCACAACTTCTGCTGATACATGATAGAGTTATTTTGCTACACACAAGCAATTCAGATTTAAATTAAGAGAAATGCTAGTTAAGCCTTTCTGTATTTGCCTTAGTGTAAAGTATCTCATGTAAAACCCCCATTTGTTTTTCAAAGGGACAGTTGAACTGCCTCAGTGGCTGAATTCAGTTTAAGCAGCCACAGAATTTTCGGCATTGGAAGAGACCTCTAAATTCAGAGTCTGACCGTTTACCCAGCAGTGCTAAGTCCACCACTAAACCATGTCCCCCACTAACCCACGTCCCCAGGTGCCACATCCACACGTCTTACAAGTACTTCCAGAGACGGAGACTCCACCACTTCCCTTGACGGCCTCATCCAGTGCTTGACAACCCTTTAGGGAAAGACATTTTTCCTAATACCCAATCTAAACCTCCCCTGGCACAACTTTAGGCTGTTTTCTCTCATTCTATGACTTTCTACTTTAGAAAAGACACCAACAGCACCCACCATACTACGACATCCTTTCAGGTAATTTCAGAGTCACATATTCTGACTGAGATGAACTATCGTAGCAATGAGAAATCCTGCCCAAGTTTACAGAGCATTTTTGTGAAACAAGAGCTAAAAAGTGGCACAGGCTTTGGGGAGAGGAATCACAAACATGTCAGTCAAGGATGCATACCCAGTTTCTGACCTCTGTTTTACTCAGCTGACGAGGTCTATTTATGTGCTGTCCCCCCCACCCCCCAAATGCTGCTTGGGAAAACATTGACCTGTACACATCACTTACATCACACCTGCACTGACCTGCTGGCACCTTTTGTGACCTCTGAGTGTAGTTTTTGGTATGATCTACAGCAAATAAGAAGCAGGGCAGGTACTCTAACGCTTAAAAAACTCTGGCTGGGGAGAAAGAATTCCAAGTACTGAAGTATCCTAAATGAAAAGAAAGCTGGAAAGCACCCCGTTGTTAAAACTACTCAGTTGTATTTTTCTGCTTTTCCTGGTGAGATGAACTTTATCCTCATTTTTGCTGTAGCCTGCTTCCTACAGGACAGATGAAGGATATGCTCTTCCTTCAAAGTATTTGACCTCTGTCCCAGGAAGGAAGTTGGCAATAAACGAAAACCTTAAGCTTTTGGGTGAGCGCTGTAACCACTAATCTATTTTGGAAGGCTACAATTATAGACAGGAGGTGGGCAGCACTGTCATCACCTCCTGCTTCTGATTTTAAAACAGAAAAGTTATGACTGTATTTGGCAAAGAGTCCAATGCTATCTTTGTGCATTAGCCATATTCAGAACACACCTCCTTGAACAGGCCCCTTGAGATTTAAGGGGTGGAGAAGAGTGTTCTAAAAGACAACTTCAGCTTAATCCCTCCAGCTCTTTCTGCATTTGGGGGAAGAACAGAAAAACTGACTCCTCCAGAGGATGATTCAGAGAACCTAAATTTAGGTACTTGTTCTGAATCACTCCCTACTTAACCTGGGGAAGCATCCTGGAGACAACGGATTCCACAGGCAAAGGTTATCCTCTGTGACAGTTCCTCTCTCAACATCCCCTCAATTGTCAGTACTATTCTCACTGGCTTCTCAACTCCACCACAGTTTAGGTAGGAAGTTGATGCTTATCCTCAGATACCTGCAAGGCAGAAAGGGAGGCACGTTGAAGATGTCCAAATACCTGCTTAGGAGCTGCCTAATTTCAGAATTTAAACTGTAAAATCACTAAACAAATAGACTGATTTTTAGAAGCTATAATCCACCAAGAGTTTCATAAATCGTTATTGATTTCACTGGAGCTAAGATGCAAAGTTGGGACTGGGGCAACTATTTAGCATTCTGTCAAATTGCATCATGATTTTCCACAATTTTAAATAAACTTAGAATTGTTTGTTGCTTTTTAAACAGAACACATAAAAATTATAAAGGGAAAAAAAAGGCTTTATTACTAAATATATTCATACAACAGTTTTAAATAATAAATCAGTATGTTTTGAAATTCTGGTAGCACTCTGTTGTTCTTTAAATGCTCAAGACTTATCGCTTTTTCCAGGTGAATTTCCGTCTGGGTCCCTCTTGACCAGGCTTTTTTCGTTCCTTCACACGAGGGTCAACTGTTAGTAATCCAGCTACAAAACACAGAAAAACACCCATTTATTTACTGCTGCTAGTGAATATTACAGGCATCCTAACTCTGAGCCAGTAACTTTGACTTTCACTAACAATATTATTTGTATCATCTAGAGGGCTAAAGGTTCAGAACCACAAAACACTGAAAGGAGTGTCATCAGATCCTCTAACATTTTAACTTCTCTTTAGTAACTGAACTTAATTCAGTTTTTTCCTTTACAAACCACTAAAAAAAGCCCCACATTGTTTTTTATCTATCCATATTGCTTAAGCCCTTAGAGCAGTGGTCTCCAAACTTTTTTGATCATGCAGTCCTAACAGTATTTTTGAGCAGGTACTCCCAAATGTATGTATTTATTCATTTATAAATTATATACAGCACATCTTTACTGAACCCCAATGATCAATTGCACATTTCTCACTCTGGAAACCACTGCTTTGTGGTATATTTATATATAACTACAAATATACATAAATATAATTAAAAGTATATTTGGCAATGTCCCAAACACGATCAGATTGTGCTGATCTCAGTACAGATACCAAACTCATTACCATTTACAAAGGTTTTCCTAGCAAGTCATACTTGCCAGTGCTGAAAAGGTACAGCCAAAGAAACTTGCTGCAAACANTGAATATTACAGGCATCCTAACTCTGAGCCAGTAACTTTGACTTTCACTAACAATATTATTTGTATCATCTAGAGGGCTAAAGGTTCAGAACCACAAAACACTGAAAGGAGTGTCATCAGATCCTCTAACATTTTAACTTCTCTTTAGTAACTGAACTTAATTCAGTTTTTTCCTTTACAAACCACTAAAAAAAGCCCCACATTGTTTTTTATCTATCCATATTGCTTAAGCCCTTAGAGCAGTGGTCTCCAAACTTTTTTGATCATGCAGTCCTAACAGTATTTTTGAGCAGGTACTCCCAAATGTATGTATTTATTCATTTATAAATTATATACAGCACATCTTTACTGAACCCCAATGATCAATTGCACATTTCTCACTCTGGAAACCACTGCTTTGTGGTATATTTATATATAACTACAAATATATATAAATATAATTAAAAGTATATTTGGCAATGTCCCAAACACGNATATATAAATATAATTAAAAGTATATTTGGCAATGTCCCAAACACGATCAGATTGTGCTGATCTCAGTACAGATACCAAACTCATTACCATTTACAAAGGTTTTCCTAGCAAGTCATACTTGCCAGTGCTGAAAAGGTACAGCCAAAGAAACTTGCTGCAAACATAAAGACAGCTTTGGTTTCATGGCTGGCAGTAGAGTGAAAAAAATCACAGCTGTTCTGCCACTAATACAGGCAGGTAGGCTTGCTACTAGTCCAGAAAGAGCATAGTTAAGCTCACCGTTCATAACTCTGCATTTGCTGAAACAGTATGGGCATCTTATCACCCAGAAGCATCAAATCCTGCAGTTACCTAAATAAATTCTGTCTTATCCTAGGTAACTTGTAAGCACTAAATAATGCAAGAGAGGAAAGCAGCTCCCTCAGTTTGGCTAGTTGCATGCAGTAGGTTTATGCTCATTACTCTCTCTTCAAAGCCAACCCTCCAGCATTTATGTTTGAGAAGAAAACTTTTTAACCATGAACAAGACACGGCCAGCCGAGTAAAACAAATCACAGTCTCGGTACCTTACAGCTCACTAACGTCTGATCCAGATTTATTTAGTAGTGAATACACATTCATGTTCTGTGATTCTATGCTGAGGCAAAATAAGATGGTTAACAGACCTAAAAGAGGTCATGAACAGATGGAAAAACGCTTGAGAAGTCATCCAAAATGTACACAAAGGATGCTAGGAAACAAGTGAAAACAATCTATAAATAAATGTGGATCCCTTTCATACAATATACAAAGTTTCACTGGGATTATTTACTCAAATCTGATCCTTAATGATCCTTGTATTAATTCTGTTAATTATGAGAAACCCATTAAGAAACACTGAAATAATTTCAATTCCTACCTTGCCTCATGAATTCCACCTCCTTTTCTGTCACAAAACTCCTTAAGGCTTTTGCAGAGGCTAAGCGTATTGCTCCAGCTTGTGCTGATCTTCCTCCACCAGAGACTGTGCAAACCATATCATGTTTTCCAATTCTGCCAAGAAACTGGAAAGGGAACAACAACTGTTCCCTAAGGGGGAAAAAAAAAAAGTAAAAATAAAAAGAAAAATTAAAAAGATTCATGTGCATAAAGTTCCACGCAATGCACATTTCTTATCATTGTATATACAAAAAACATGGTTAACTTTTGGGCAATGATCCAGAAAGGCATTCATATCTCATTCAAATCAATAGGAAATTAGCAGCTAGGAGCATATTCCAACTGCCAATTGTAAAATACTTTAAGTTCAGTTTTACAATTACTTTTATTCCACTACTTCTCTATAGAAGCCAAGATCCATCATCTCTGGATATTGAAACTGAGCAACCTCTCCCTCTCTTCTTGAGCTTAAAAAACACAATATAAAATAAAAATCACATTAGGTATAGAAACTTTATGGCAGCCTTATGAGAAGTCTTCTCTATATCAGACTCTGCACATCCTCCAAAATCTGAAGCTTTATATGAAGTGCCTCACCTTGTTTGCTTCCACTGTATTACTGTATGCCAGAGTAATTACACATGCATGCAATTTGCAAATCTCTTGGGAAACACTTAAAGATAGTGTTTATGATTTATTTTTAAAATAATTTTCAAGCCCTTTCTAAGGGGACTAAAATTTGAACTATTCTAACAGTCTATGCTCTTGGTTTTTGCATCCCTTCAGAAAAAGTGAGGGAAGGAGAACAGAGCAAGGCTTGCCTATCAGTAAACTCCTGAAAATTAGGAGAAATGCAAGTCACATTTTTATAAAATACAGAGACAAGAACATAGAATCAACAGTGTGGAACACAGCACCAACATGTAATTGTATGGCGTTACTTTTGCTGGAATAATTTAAGTACAGTAAAAATACAACATTTCATAGTGCTCTCACCTGTCCTGCAGCACTGGGAAGTAATGTAAAATGTCTGTTCCATTCACTGTAATTTTTCCAGTCCCGTTATCATAAACTACTGCAGTAGCTCTTGCAGTTTTTCTTTTACCTTATAGGAATTAAACCAAATCTTTGATGAGGCTTCAATATTCTACAGAACTTCAACTGCCCAAGTAGTTAAACAAATCTCAACACATTCATACAATGCCAGCTGTTTGGTTTTACAGGCTGAAGCAACAAAATAAATGCAAACAAAGAACCAGTATCTTTCAATATATTTTAATCAATGTCTATTAAGTGTGGGAGAAGTGTGTGTTGGGAGACCAATCTCTAGCATAAAGGAAGCAATCATTTTGATAAAGGAATTATGAAACAAATAAGACATTCTTCTTCATTTTGGGGGTGATGGGGCACAAACAAGACTGGTTTTGAACTTATTAAACTTGGTGCCTTTTCTTAAATCACATGGGTTGCATGCTCATCAAACTTCATTAACTGCTGTTCTGAAGATGCTACTGAAAACCAGTGCAAATTAAATCACAGTTTAGTGCTCTCACATCTTTGTTGTCATGTAATCTTGATGACAACCCAGGTAAAGCAGAGCTCTCTAGCCATTTTGCCCCT
This sequence comes from Erpornis zantholeuca, assembly GCA_013400515.1. Taxonomy (NCBI): domain Eukaryota; kingdom Metazoa; phylum Chordata; class Aves; order Passeriformes; family Timaliidae; genus Erpornis; species Erpornis zantholeuca. Next base: position 2,317 of record VZTN01034499.1, on the reverse strand, counting down.
CAAATTTTCTGTGACCTTTGTTCTTATTATCATCTGCCTGCTGCGTAATACCCATTATCTTTAAGATTATTCTCTTGTATGTACAGCATAAAGTGACACATGCTTTGTCCAGAAAGCCATCAGTTGCTGCCACATTATTTTCCCTATGCAATCACTCATATCCTGTATCACATTGTTTTTCAACTATGTGTCCCTCCACAGCCTGTGTTTAGAAGATACAGAGACCTTCATGGCTTTTCTCTAACATTCCCTCCATCTCAGTATGAATAATCAATATCCCATTATCCATCTCTGTCCCATAATATTTAGAAATTTCCTCTTCACATTTTCCTGGGCTGTTTGTAAATTTCCAAATGCCTTGCTATTTATTCTTTGCGTCTTCCAAGCTCCCCTTTGCTGGACTGCCTACAAAAGTCATGATAAAGGTTACTCAGTAGTCTAAGCATGCCATTTTTATACTAAGCAACAACACTGTTATATCCATTGAATTATCCACATGTGTTTGTGCTCCTGCAGTCCTCAACTCTTTATGTTCATCAATCAACTCTAGCCAAAAATCAAAGTCCCTTTGTATCGTACAACCTATAACACAATGAGGTCCTCTCTACAAAGGTACCACTGTACAGAAATACATATAAAAACAGCAGTAAGAGTCTGGGCCAAAAACTTGTACTTTCTGACCAGACCATGTCTTGGTGTTCCATAACATCACTAACAGCTATACATGCAGTTTACATATACATGAGCATATAAAAGATGCAGTGACACTTTCAGCAGTGTTGCACACACTATAAAGAAAGCAGTGTGAAGAGGAAAGAAGTCTGCCTCATTACCAATCAACTTGAAATTATTACCTTCCCCGGTGCTGAAGGCCACTCCTTGCTCGTCATATTGCAAGGGCTCAATCACCACCTTCTGCAACTGCACAGGAACTTCTTTGGAAAACTTCTGTATATAATTCTCCTCAATATCAGCACATGGCAATGCTACCAATTTTTGTAAGAGTTGAATAAATCTCGAATACTGTAAGACAACAAGACTTCATTAAAGGACGTAAGTGTAATTCCATTTGCGAAAATTTTCTATTTTTATTTCAGGGATCTTTCCTACTTCACTTTTATTGATGATTTCTGACAAGATGACACTTTTGCACCTACATGCTGATTTAAGAACAGCATGAAGTTGCATCATTTTGTGTATGACTAAAGACACCTAGCTCTTTCCTCACAAAACAGTGAAACTTTACTTCAAAGCATAACCAATACATTTTTAATAAAGGAATATTGTATTAAAGTTCATCTCACTTTTAAAAAGAAAACACTGGGGGGGATGTCTTAATTAGTTTATTATTGTTTTATCAAAATAGGAAAAGAAGATTTTCAGCTGATTTTTAGTAAGTCAGCATATTCACTGATTTGGAAATAATTTTATTTCACTGAACTGAATCTCATAAATGATTATATTTCATAACATACACAAAAAAATGCCTATCTATCTTTGGCTGTTCAAGCTGAGTTACTTTAATGTTTATGATTTCCTTTAAAACCGAACAATCAAGGTATTTAAAAATTCAAGAGATACTTGACTTAAAGGGCAACCTCTTGAAATAAATTATCCTTTACTACTGTGTGGTTCTCCTTCCCTCCTTATACCTCCCTCCAAAGTTCTTCAACATGTGATTAAAGAGTACACACCACTGTGTTAACCCGTTTGTGCCAAAAGCTGGGATGTCCTGTTACCAAGTGTCACTGGCAGGAGCACCAGACAGCTGTCACCAGATACAAAGGTATCATATCATCAAAAATAGATTTTTCATATAGATATCACAACCTGATTTTTGAAGGTGTTTTTACTAACAAGCAGTTATTGAAAGTATTTGTTCTTCTCTCTGTTACCAGAGTCTTCTCTAGTACAAGATTACTACTTTTCTTGTAACTTAATAATAGTCCCTGAACTCTGACATCACTTGAAAACTACTTCTACCTAATGATATGACACAGATGTGTGGTAAAGCCTTTGAAGAGCAGAAATATGAAAATACAAAAATCTAGAAATTATAGAGACCATAGAAGTAGAAAGCTTCCAACAGTTTTCACTTAGAGAATGCAAAGGGGAAAAAAAAAAATCAGTAGCTCTGATTTTGTTACTTTTGCAAAAGGTAAGAATTTGAGCAGGTAAGGCTGGTAGCTTATAATGAGACATTTCAAATACATTTAAACAATATTGTTTACTAAAGGCTGAGGCTTTGTGGTCTTACATGGGAGAGGCCAGTATGCAGAAGTGCTTGATGTTGGTTTTTGGTTGGTTGGAATTTTTA
>VZTN01034493.1:0-14688 GCA_013400515.1 Erpornis zantholeuca | reverse complement strand
TTTTCTAGGTAGTTTTTTCTCATATGATGGGGAGGGATATGCAATAGAAATCAAAACAAGTAGAGTTAGTGAACTGAATTTATTCCAAAGATATGTGGACAAACTATACATTTAGAAAGGGAAATTTAGTGAACTGAGAAAAATTCAGCTCTTCAGTTTGCCTAGACTTGTTAGGAAGATAGCTTTTTTTTATTTTTTTGGTTTTTTTTTAATACACTTCCATGATAAGTTTTTAATTTTATTTTTATTTTTGCCTCTTTTTCCCCCTTAAACCCTAGTATCATAGATAATTTATCTTGGAAGGATTCTCAGCAGGTATCTAGTTCAACTTTCTGCTCAAAGCCAAACAGGGGCAGCTAAGAGATCAAACTTGGTTTCCCAATCCTTTTCCAATCCTGTCTTGAAGTTCTTCAGGGATGGACAGATTGGACAGCCCTTTTGGGCAGCCTCTTTGACTGTTAGACTGTCCTTGGGATGAAAGATTCTCTCCTTGCATCCAGTCAGAACCTCATCCATTTCAATTTGTGTCCTTTGCCTCTTGGCTTCTGTCCACATGTTACTGTGAAGAAGAGCCTCACTGTGTCTTTGGTAACCTCTCTTTACATACGGGGAGCTTCAGATAGGCTTTGTCCATTATTTCTTTTCATTCCTAACATGTGCTTGGAAGATTAGAGCTAACACCCCAAAATCCTGATAACCCATGAAGCAAGAAATCTTGCTTAGTTCTAGCACAAATTAGTGTAAATTTGTAGCAATGAGCACTAAATTTGTATTTTTCTATAAAGATACATCAAATTGTCCAGTTTCTGCATGTAAATACATTGAAAGATTAGGTTTTTGAGTCTTACTAGTTCCAGAAGTGTTCAGAAATTCAATAGATTAAAACTTACAATTTGAATCACTAACAACTTCAGAAAATCTGGACTCCAAGTGGAGTTAGGAAAATCTGGACCCTTTGTATTGGTATCTCCAAGTGGGGTTATTCATACACAAATGTGATAGAAAGAAAGAAAGAAAAAGAAAGAAAGAAAGAAAGAAAGAATTATTGAAAGAAACCATTTCAACAAATCTGTTGACTATGTACTCTGACTTTGGGAAGAATTTAGCATGTTTGGAGTAAGGTTTGTGCCCAGTTACGAATGCATAATGAAAGGTGGAAGCTGATAAGGAACAGCATTAAAACTTCAGAAAGGGTTTTGTTTTTGAAAGTGATTTTTGAACCATGATTACTCAGTAAAACTGCTCAGCATGTAAACATTTTCAGTCTCTGAAATCTGGGTTGTCATTTTGGTTATCCGGTAAACACATCAAACCTTGCTATGAGATGGAGGGAACAGAATTTCACACTAGCTAAGGATATGCATGAATGCATATATGTGCAGTTCAGTCATTTGATAAAGTGTGTAATCCTGCAATGGTGTGCTGGATTAGTTTTCAGAGGCAAATTCTGTAACTCTCTTTATAGTGTTCATGACTGTTTATTGATGAAACTTCCTCTTGCTATCAGGTTGGGATAATACCTGTCAGTGTAAATTTTGTTCTCTCTAAAGACAGTGCCTTTTGTTATATGGTTGACATTCTTTTAAATCCTTTATTTTAAGGAGTATCAAAACTGCTTCCACAAGATAAAAGAGAACTTGAAACATAATCCAGCTGAAAGACAATTTGATTTTAGTGAGATGTATATATTTGGTAAATTTGAAGCCTTTCATCGTCGTCTGGTAAAGATAATAGATGTTTTCAATACTATGAAAACCTACTCAGTTCTACAGGAATCTAAGATAGAGGGATTGGAAGGAATGATCACAAAATATCAGGTACACATTAAATTTTGTATATTGTGTCAGTCTAACTTGAACCTTAAAAAGAAAATTATGAAAATTTGAGAAGTGTTTATTTGGAGAAAAATTAACTCTTTAATTGTGCTAAAATTACTGGGTGATAGCAATGTAAATGCATGATTACTGGGGGAATGAGCAGACAAAACGAAAGAAAAGTTGCAAGTGGACATGTGAAGGAAGTATGCTAAAATCAAAACTGATTGAAAAAGGAACAAAGTGGGGGAACTGTAACAGGTGTAATTGGAGCATGGTTTTGTGCTGTGATCAGGAGAAAAAGTGAGCAGTGATACATTTCTGTCTTTACAAGTGTTGGGCTAACTATGAGTGTCCCTTTGCTTGTTAGTATTACTATGCAGTTTTTATTCCTGATTTTTTTTAAGAGAAGTGTGACTTGAACAGCAAGGACGTCTTCTAAGGATATAAATATGTTAAATCATGTCCTTTTCCTTCCTTCTTTCTCAGATAGCTTTCTTTTCTACCAAATGGAGTCTTGCCTGCTTTTTTTGAGCCTGAGTTAGCTTACATTTTTGTGTAACTTTATTAGTGCAGTATCATAATTATGGCACTTGTAAATATTAAAATAAATCAGAAGTATTCAATGTGTTGACTTTGTAGACAGCTTTTTGGGATCACATATGATGCAGTGGCTGTACAGTCAAATATGACATTCTAGTTTGCTTTACTCTCTAGTCCTTTGCCTTTTTGTTATGGTCAGGAGTCAATAAGTTTGCTTTAGTGAAATAACTATAGTGTAAAATGTGAGCATTCCATTGATTTACTCCCTCTAGTTTGGGGTTATGATTCCTTGAACACATCCTTCACAGCAGCCAGTTTTCTGCTTTGTTCAGTTCTGTAGTCTTCTGAGAGTTAGCCAGGGCACAGCTGGAAGGATAGCTCTTGGTCTGAGACTCTTCCATGTAGGCAGGGCAGTAGGTGTGGACTCCTCTAAATTTTGCTTCCAAGAGCTGGTCTCCAAAGCTGTGCCGCCAGGCTTCTCAGCAACCCAGGCTGCTGAGAATTTTCAGTTCATGAAATGACAGTACTATTTTGGTAGGCTGGAATCATATTTGTTTGGGGAATTTGTGTTGGAAAAGCTGCCTGTGATCATTAGTCCAGGCTATGATGCAAACTCTGTAGGGCTACACCTCATTATCCATTGCAGCACCCAAATCCTTAAAAAGAATTTTGTGTGAGACCCAGCTATTGTAAAGTCAATTGCTTTTAGGGATGAGGAATGCTTAGGTAAAAAAATGCTCCATGGGAGTTTCTGGACAGGTTGTGTAAAGGGCAGAAAAGTGATTGCACTTCTTTTAACAGTGACAAAATTGAGGTACTGAAGTATTTTACACGGACCATAGCTACAGTTAGTTATGTGACTGATTATATGTCTTGAAAATTTTTTACAATAAGAATTTACTATTTTACTGTTCTTTATGCTTTAGCACTTAGACCCTATCTAGGATTTGCTTGTTGTTAGAGGAAAACATGGAACTTTTAATTACAACAATGCAGTGAAACTGAATTTCAGTTGACTTACAACAAAATGATGGAAGTCAGCTGAGCTGAAAATGTGCTGAGTTTCACAGTTACACTGCAGCAAACTACTAGGATGTTGAACAGTAGTTTATCATTAGAAATCCTTTATCTGTGGGTTCAGCTCAAGGGAGATGCTGATTAAGATATACTTTCATGTGTGTGGACAGCAGCTGTGTAAGAGAAGCCAGGAATACTAAGTTGTGGGCTGGTGATGTGCTGCATTTTACTGTGCCTTTCGAATAGTCTGTTTACATATGGAATAAGTTGTTTAAAGGACATGGAAAATAATAGTGTGAAAATATTTTTCTGTGTTGAGCGTTAAGTTTTGAAGAGAAATGAACATCTGCATGACAGAACGTCTAATGAGTAATGAATGTCTTTGATGAAAAGCAAGAGTCTAAATTTTCTGTCAGTTCTAATTGATTTCAAACAGAAATAAATAATAAAAATGAAATTTGAATGGACATTACACCAACTTAATTCCTGAAAATATTTCATTTAAGTGGTTTGCTTATATTGCTCAGCAAGTACTGGGAACTAATAGCAAAGGTAAAATGTGAATGTGCACTGCCTGTTGTGCTAAATATGTGGTGTGATAAGTTTTTTTGATAAGATAATTTTTGGTAATAGTTTCCTTTTTTTGTGAAACTGTTTAGAGCATTGTTGACAACATGAAGAATAAGGATTATGATTTCTTGGAACAACGGAGGCCTGATTTTGACCAAGACTATGAAGAGTTTTGCAGAGACATAAATGATCTTCATGTAGGTTTTATGATACAAACAAGATTTTAATTTACTGATGAATCCTTATTATTCTGAGTTACCACCAAAAAAATTAGGCGAATCTCAAAGTTTGTATTCTGAAATTGAAAAATTATCCAATATATATCTGCTTTAAAGCATCCATTTACTATCTTTCAGACCAGTTTCATGGAATATGCCATTGAGGGCCTCCAACAAAAGGGCTTTTCATTACTGTATGCTAGCAAGAATAACACAAAAATGAAGTGAATTCACTGAGTGAATGAGAGAGTAGTACAAATAAGTCAGATAATTAACTTTCCCATTGTTCTGAAATCACAAATTGCTGAAAGGAAAGGGTATCCACAGAAGAAAAAAAAAAATAAAGACTTGCCTTGCTTTGGCTGCCAAGCATTCTTTGAGGCCTCTCAGCATGGTGAAACATTGGAGGGTACAGAAGCTTTTGTTGGTTGCACACCTACAGAGGGAACTTGGAAAGAAAATGCCTTGAAAGTTGGCTGTGTTTTGTTTAATTATTGTGGGAAGGAAGAAAGGGAAAAATAATACTTATTGAGATTAGTTTCCCTTAAACAAATTATCTTCTAATACATTGCATGATGAATTCTTTCAAATAATACCTGGCATATTTGAGTTGTGTTCCTCATTGGCTTCTCTGACGTAGAATTATTTACTCTTCTTCAGGATCAATTAAGGAATTTCATGGACATCACCTTTGAAAGTATTCTAAACACTGAAAGGGCATTGAGTATGTTGCAGAAATTTGAAAGGTAATATGTTTAGATTGCTAAAACTCTGCCCATCAATGGAAATAAGACATTGAGCATGGTGGAGAGGGCAGTGGGGAGTGAGGGGGGAGCAGAGCAGGAGGCATTTCCTTAAATACAAGCAAAAGCAACTCAGCCTCTTCACACTCAACTGTTCAGCCCTGTTAAGGGTTGTCTTCTCAGTAGCTTGAATGAATGAAAGCCATATTTTTTGTATCAGAAAATGCAAAATATAGGTGGGATTTGAATTTTGTCTTTCAAAATCAGCATAAGTACAGGAATACTTTGTCTGTTAGCACATTTGCCTTAGCTTTATGCTTGAACAATGACATTAATTTGTTACCACAATGCAGTTAGAAGAGCGTAAAATGCTTTTATTAAGAAACAGCGAAATTTGTCTTTATAAATTAACATTGTTGCAAAACAGCCTCACTCTTTATTCTGTCAGTTGTCGTATTATAATCTGTTTAACAGAATAGACAGCTAGTGGTGTCTATTGGAATAGAACACAACAGAATAGATGGCTACAGTTTGCTGCACATAATTTCAGCCTGGTGTTTGAAAACAGCGACAAAACAGAAAATGTGTAGGCTTTCTTGGAAACTTTTGTCATCTGGTCTAAAGCTTGGTTGCTTGGAATCAGGTTGTGACAGCATTTGTTCAAGCTGAAAACTCTGCTTCTAAAGTAGTTATTTTCAAAAGCATGCAAGGGAATCTGGAATGATTGAATTTTCCAACAGTGCATTAGAAGGATTCCAGAAGTGTTGAAGGAATTTTTTAATGTTTATTATTTTTCTAAGCAGATTGCAAATCCCGAACCTTGGCATTGATGAAAAGTATCAGAAAATATTTCAAAACTATGGCCATGACATAGAAACCATCTGTAAGATCTACACTAGGCACAAGAAGGACCCTCCAGTGGCTCGTAATCTGCCTCCAATAGCTGGTAAGATCTTGTGGGCACGCCACCTATTCCATAGGATCAAGGAGCCCATGGAGACTTTCCAGAGACACCCGACAGTTCTGCAAACACCAGATGGCAAGAGCATAATCCGCAACTACAACAAAGTAGCAAAAGTTCTTATGAAATTTGAGGTGATCTACCATAGGGAATGGCTTCAGCAGGTAAGCCAGCTGATTTTGATTAAGATATTCCTTAAAGAAAAAATTTTAAAATGGTGGAATCCCTGGTTAGTAGCAGTAGTCAGGTGTGATTAACCATAGACTTTTGATGACGCTCAAGTGAGGGATGGAATAAGAAGATACTTTATAAGAAAGTGTTCCTATTAAAAAAACAGGGCCTGTAGTACCTGTAGCTGAATTTAGAAACAACTGAAAGACCTTCCTCATAACTAAGAAGTTAGAAAGAAAAGTATTTCTGATGGAAATGAATAATGAATTTCCAGTGGTAGGCTTAGCTGCCCTTCTGCCTCTGCCATATTCTTCTGACTGTGGTGCAAGATCAACTGATTGGCTAAAGGTGAAAGCAGACACAAAGGTTCCCTCAGGTTCCCTCTACTCTGGACAATATGAATTTTATTTTGAGTGATAATCCATGGGTACACTCTGCAAATGTTCATGCGAAAAGCATCCAGTCTGAACAGATAATAGCATACTCAATGCACAAGTGGGCTTTGAGCCTGTTGTGGGTTAACTCCGGTAGGTGGCTAAGCACCACACAAATGCTCCTTCACTTCCCCCCATGCACCCTCAGTGAGACAGGAAAGAGGAAAGGAAAAGCAAAAGCAATAAAACTTGTAGGTCAAGATAAATTATTTAATTAGTGCAGGAGAAGTGGAGGGAGAAAGAAAGAAATAAAAGAAAATGCTGCAGAGACAATCTCTCACCATCTCCCATGAGTCAAACAATGTCTAACCAATTCCAGAGAAGAGGGTGGCTAACCCCTTCAACCCCTGCCTTTCCCCTTCTATTGCTGAGCATGATGTTACATGGCATGGTTATATCCTTTTGCTTATTTTGTAACATCCTTTTGTTATTTCATGACATCTGCCTGGTTTTGTCCCCTCACAGCGTCTTTTGCACCCTTTATCCCCACTCCCAACCCCAATCTATTCACTGTGTGGACTGAGTGAGAACAAGAAAAAGCCTTGATACTGTGCAAGCATTGTTCAACTGAAACATTTGCGTGTTATCAGCTTTGTTTAGATAACAAATCTGATGACACCATACAAGCTGCTATGAAAAAAATTAAATGCAGTCAGAGAAAATTAACCCAGTCAGAACCAGTACAAAGTAATTTCATTTCCTATTGACCATTTTGGGAAGCATGTGTGTGGGGGAAGGGGTAGGTCAGGCCATGTCCTGGCCAGGCAGTGCAGTGTCCCACACCCCACCCCTAGAGACTGTATCCCAGCTCCACAGTGGCTGCCAATGCCTGGCACACCAGAGGCACTGATCCACACCCACCTCTGGAGCCCCTAACCCAGCTCCTGAGTGGCCAAATGACCAGAACTCCCACCTGGGGGAATGGCCTAGGAAGGCCAAGGGGTATTTAAGGCCAAACATGAGGCTAGCAGATGTCTTGACCCTACCTCCTCTTGGAATTTCTATCTGGACACTGCTGGAATGCAGGAGTTGATAGCTGTGTGTGTGTTTTTCTATATCTTTTCTGTCTTTCTCTCTTTATCTTTCTTTTTCTAAGTGCCACTTCTTGGAATTTTTCGAGTAACTTGAAATCAAGTGGGGCTTAGCGTTTGCAAAGTTGAATGGGCCAAGTTAATGTTTTGAGAAGTGTTTTGTGTTGACTGAATGTTGTACTAAACCTTTTGCCAAAGTTCTCTGATTTTATGAAGTTGCCAGCAAAGTCTTTCTTGTCGTTTTGATCTCTTGAGAGCATCTGATGAGTATTTCTCCCATGCGTCTAACTCTGAGGACATGAAAAACCATAAGCTCATTTTATGTGTCTCATTGAACGAGTTGTTTGAGGCCTTACAGGCAGAACACTTTGCAGCCTGAATATTCTTCAGAGAACATAGTTTACCTTAAATTCTAAATCTCATTTGACTTATGTTGCCCTCTTGTATTTTGTACATAGAACCTCCGACTACCTTTTTATTATCACATGGCTTTTGCAGGGGCTGCTTTAAAGCCTTGAAATCTTGGCAAGTTTCTACTATCCTTTTGCCATATTTTTTACCTCCAGTTTCTTTGTTGCCTTGTCAAAGAGAATGTAACAGAAAAATTGGCCTCAGCCTTGCAAAGCTGAAAAAGAAGGATCAGAATCTCCAGATGGCAGTTTTGAGGATGGTGTCACACCTATCAATGCCTCTGCCTATTGTTTTTGGAACTCAGGCCCAGCTTTTGTACAACGTGGAAATCTCTGGTGCTGGTAAACATGAATCTTCTCAAAGCTAGTCTTAGGCCAGATCTGGCACCAGAGGTTCCAGCTGCCTTTTCTCCAGGCTGAATATATTAAGTTTTCCTGACTCTTCCTTCTTCTTTCACACTTGCATTTGACTTGCTGTCTGAAATGTAGTTTAAAGAGTCACCAGATTTGATTGTCTGATACTGTAAGTGGGAATGTTTGTGTCAATTTGGTATAGTAAGCCAGGAGAAATGACTGCAGTATTAGAGTGCATAAAATATGCTGTATTGAGACTTAGGGCTGAATATATACTATTGATGATTAATCCGGTGTTGAGTGCAAGTTGGGAATCAAGGAACCTGAGCTGTTGTACCTCAACTGTTGTTTCATTATAGATTATGTTTCAAGTATATCAGACCCAAATTTGGCACCATTAACCTGTGTATAATTGGTCCTGCTTCCAGGCAGTAATGAAAACTGCTATTGTACTTAGAAAGGTCTTTAACTTCAGTGCTTATACTGCTAACATGGGAAGTTCATATTTGTTTTCATGTGCCCTTCACAGAGAGCTGGTATATCCTTCATATTTTATGGAACAAATTGTAATGCCTCAGGAAGCCTTTTTCATTTGTTTAGTGTTTCTCTCTTAGACTCAGTTTCTTTTTTGAATTCCAGTACTGAGCTGGCTACCTGGATCATTCAAAGTATACTGATGATAATTTTCACTGTATGGTCTCATCTATAAACACTAAGAAGAATGTATGATTCTTGTGCAGCTACACCTGTCTGTTTTGGCTAGATGATCTAGTGGTCACGTTTTCTAGCATGTGCCATGCCTTCATGGAGCACTCAAATAGATTTGCCTTTCATCTTTTGTAAAATAACATAGCCTCTCAGGCATCTCTTCTGAACTGGTGCCTTCCTTTATGAGGTTTGAACTGTCTGTGATCTGATTCTGATCTGTACTGAAACAGCCTGTCCAGTTTCTCCTGTAGCAGAGTTGAATCTCACTTGGCAGCTATATAAAGTTACTGAGTCCCCTCCAAACTTACACTTATTCGGTTGGAACAAAGGGAGGTGGATTTGAACAAAATTTCAAGTTTGAAACATACACACGTGCCTTGAAAATACATGGAAAGTATATCCACTTTAATATACATGCACTCGTCTACCAGGTATGGCAGAAAAATGTGACTACTGCTCAGTAGTCTCTTCTCTCGAGCAAGAGGAGTGCACACGGGTGTGGACGTGTCACAGAACACAAGGTGGAGCTCCTGCTCCACTCCTGAGCAAAAGGAAAACGAGAGAGGGGCAAGTGTCCTGTGGGGAATATAAATGGAACACAGTAGGGCTGTAGGTCCTACTGCTTTTTGTTCTTCTTTACAGTGTAAATGTTAAGGTTAGTGTCACTTTCTGAGATTTATGAACATTTTTCCCCCCTTTTTTCTACTTGTTACTGGATGATTAACATCTTATTAATCCAGGGGTTTTCTTAATAGCTTAAGATTTATGGCTTTTTTTTTTTCCTCTAGCAAATGATACTCAACTTGGACATATTAAAATTATAAATTACCTAGAAGTGTAAAAGTTACTATAGTATTTGGCAGTGTAAGATTTGTGCCTTCAATGTACCCCTTTTTTCTCTTAGCAGTTTCTGTTACCTTAACAATAAAAACTGCATGAGAAGAAAACATAAACGGGAGAGGAAGACTTGATAGTGGGAATAATGAATATGAAGCTCAAAAATGAGTGCAGTTAAGATTTGCTGTTGAACTTTACAGAAAAAATCCGCTTCTATTTAAGGCAGTTGTACATTTTTTTTTTAGAGATTGATGATAGTGGATACAGCATGACAATGTCATTCACAAAACTTGATTAGATGATTTCTTGAAAAATGCTGTGTAAAATGTCTTGATAGTACATGATGCTGCTGAAGCAAGCAGTATACTCCACTATATTTTAGACATTGAAAGGTGGTGCAAATTTTCTATGTGTTCCATAAAAAAAAAGTGCACTGAAAGATATCAATGGGGTATAAAACTATGGCCTAGAAATAAGCTCCATCTCAATGTAATGTGATACATGAAATTTGAGGAGTGAATAAAGAACAATAAAATTATGTCAACAAAAGGACAACTGGAAAATAGGAATAGCAGCAAAATTTCTAATGTAGGAAAAATTTGTCCGTCTAAGGCAGGATTGCTTCTTTGTGGCAGCCAAATTTTCAACGTGTGGTGGTCTAAGGAATGCTCTTCTTTCCAATCACATACAGAACAAATGGTCTTCTAATATTTTAATAGGGTAGTTAAACCAATTGTGTGATTAGGCTTTCCTTTTCAGAATAAAACAGAAAAATCATGAATAAACATTAATTTTAGTATTTTAAAAGATTTGCCTGGACACTGGATATAATTGGCAGTACCATTAAGATTGGAATGTGATGTATGTTTTACCTATTGGAAAACAAGTGAAAGGAGAGATGAGGATAAGTTTGTTCAAAAGACATATGAAGAAGTTATCCAAGAATACTTTAATTCATTGAGGAGGTTGTGTGCAGCCTTATTGCAGAATGTGCAATAAGTTCTAAGGAGATGAGGGTTAAGATATAAGATGGTTGAAGCAAGAAAATCTATTGCTCTGATTTGATTTTGGAATGTGAAATGCAGCTTGTAACATCTAAGACCCTACTGAAAAATATCTGTCAGATAAACAGCAATTTGATTGTTAAGCACTTGGGTACCTACAGATTGTGGTAATAAATTTTTGTTTTGCATTCATACACCGTATCAATCTTTGTCAGCAGTACTTTATATCCAAACCAAAGTATTTTGTTGTAGTGTCTTGTCTGATAAGGAATTATGACTTTGTTTCCGGCAGATCGAATTAATTAAAAGAGGACTTCAAGCAAACCTCTTGGTAAAAGCTCCAGAAACAGGAGAATTATTTGTGAATTTCGACCCTCAAGTATTAACTTTAATCAGAGAAACACATTGCATGGCTCGCATGTGCCTTGAAATTCCACCATTTGCAAGTGTCATTCAGCAGCAGAGAGACTGGTACAAGAAGATTGCCAACAATTTGCAAGTGGGTTTACTTTAATTATTTTATGTATGTGTACATTAAGATGCCTGGGTTCTATACATATAGAAGAGAAAAAATGAAGATCAATGATTATGCATTAAGAAAACTTTTGCAAATTTATTTTTTTATTTGTATGACTGTGTTCAGGCACTTAAAAAAATTTCTTGGCTTTATGCTTTCTGTGAAGTTACTTTGCAGATGCATGGGTTTGGGGAAGCTCTGCAGAGTCTGGGACAGAGATGAGGATGGGGAGGAAAGGAAACTTACAAGATGCCTCGTGCTGTTGCTTGCTTTCTAAATGATAAGCAATTTTTCTCTCATCCAATAATGAAGTCAACACTGGACGGCTTTTGTTTTGAGAGGATAACTGGGAGGGAGGAACAGGTGGTCTGCCTTTAAAAAGTGTAAAGCATGCAGCAAGTAGCAGCTTTTTTTTTCTGGTGCTGGTGTTTTACACAAATGTCTGGGGAATAGTTTAAAAAGAGAAGTCAAAACTTCCCTTTCTCTTGTCTTTTAAATCCTTTGGATCGTTTTATCTGCCCATGAACAAACAAGATTCTTGGTGACTCAAGATGAGGATTCAAAGATACATAGAAAAGAGAACCAGAAACCTATATCTTTAAAGAACTACTTGATTCTGAAATGAAAAAAAAAAAAATCATATGTCATAATTTATTACTTTAAGTCATAATGTTTTTGCCAAACATGTGAAACTAGATCAGTGGGTTAAGGAAGCATTTGAAAGAAAAGAGTATATTAAAGTTCTGGTAATGCTGGTCCTATTAGAATTGCTGGAAAGTTCACTTAGATGTGTTTTTTTCCTTGGTTTTTTGTAACACTCATTTACAGACTGAAATTTGCAAGATTTTTCTGTCATGTGGTTTAAGCCCAGTAGGCAGCCAAGCATCATACAGTTGCTCCCTTACTCCCCTCCTTGGAATGGGGAAGAGAATCTGAAGGTTAAAATATAAAACTGATGAGTCGAGATAAAGATAATTAATAGGGAAGGCAAAAACTGCATGCACAAAGAAAATAAAAGAAGAATCTGGGAAAACAAGGCAGTATCACAGCTACTTGGAAAGACAAACACCATAGCTCTGAGTGTCCCTCTCCCTCCTTCTTCCTCCAGCTTTCATTTTTAAGCATGATGTCACAGGTATGAGATCCCATTAATCAGTTGGGGTCCTGTCTGGATTCCTTCCCAGCTTCTCGTGTGTCCCCAGTCACCAGCAGGGTAGTGTGAGTAGCAGAAAAGGACTCAGTGCTGTGCAAGCACTGTCTAGCAATAACCAAAATGTCATTGTGTTAGCAACACAGTTGTGGTCACAAATCTAAAACATGGCATCGTGTGAGCCACTGAGAAAGAAATTAAATCCACCACAGCACCAGTGCAAACAAAGATTGATTTCTGTGTGAAGTAGTTCAAAGAACAACAAATAAATATAGAGATATAAAGAGCAACAAATAGTGAACTTCTGCCAAAAATAATGAAAATTTTCCCAAGAAATTAATTATAACTTCTTGAGAATTTCAGTAATGTACATACAGATGAATTTTCTTAGTTTAAGTGATCGTCAATATGTGTATACAAAGAGGTTCAAATCAGTATATATAAACTAATGTTTTCATTCTCTATTTATTTCAGGTGATGTTGGCAGAATACAAAAGAATTAAACTGAAAATACAACCCCCTTTTGAACAACTGATGGCTCCTCGATTAGTAAATGTAGATGATGCTATCCAGCCAGGTCTAATGTTACTGAACTGGACATCCTTGAATATTGAGAAATATATTAATACAGTTTTTTCTAAGCTAGGTAGGTTACTTGCCTCCTTCCATTAACTTCTGGTTATTTGTTCTATAACAATGCAAGTTACAGTATGAGATTACAATTCTTCACATGATTTGCACTTAACTGTTTTATACATAAATGATACCAGAATTTTCACCTGTCACGTATTTCAAGAAACATTTGTTTTTTAACACCACCTTCTTTTTGTCTTGTATGTTCATCAAATCTTCACTAACATATATGTTAGACAGTGGGGATTACACCAAACTTGAAGTACTGTACAAAAGGTCCAGTGTATTCTGAATTTAAAGAGTGATAGCTATTTTTTAAAAGCGCTCCGAGTCTTCCTAGTCCTGCTTCTTTGTTTCTTTGTTGGAGTCCAGGGAAGCCTGAGGGCTTCTCCTGTCCCTCTGGGGGTTTTTTGTCCTCAGAGCTCCTCAAAAAATGGCTTAGCTCCTTAAGCTNTTGCTCTATGTATTATATAGGGACAAGATGGAGATTTTTTGGGTGTCGGCCTCTTCTTCTTTCTTCTCCTTTCCTCTTCTCTTCCTTTCTTCTCTGACACCAGTTCCTGTGGTGTGTTGGTTGGTGGAAAAATTTAGAATAGAAAAGACATATCAACAAAATGAGAGTTTACTGGTGTTGGGAACAAAACAAAATACATAGAATTTCCTAACTGGTCAATAGTAGATATAAAGGTACCTGTTGTTAGCAGCCATAGCCTTTTCTGCACTTGTGTCCTTGGAGAGCACAGCCTGTGTCTCCAGGGTTTTGATAAGAGAAAAAATAAACAACTTTGAAAAAGCAGAAAAGAAGCCTCATTTCATCTTTTTGGGATATGGAACACTGAAATAAGGAAGAAAGCCGAGCCAGAGGCCATCGGGGTCCCCAAGCACCCCTGATATTTCTATAATGTACAAACAACTTCTCAGGGAATAATACACTGACTCAGTTGGCACTGTCAGTGCTCAATAGCATTTCATAATAATTTTATTTTTTTTAGATCAATCTCTTTAATGTACACACATCTTGGACAACAGCTTTAGAAAACAGATGATCTTGTAATCTTTTCAAAAGATTATCACAAGGTTGGACTGAGACGTGTGTTTTTTTCTGAAGATACCAAATTCCTCTTTCTTTGGTTTAATTAATGCAGCAAACAGATTTTGTTTCTTGAAATTGTGTAAGTAGTTATAGTGGAAATTTTCTTCAGTTAAAATTGCGAATTAAAGTGCATTTTGGATGCTAGCCTGACATTATGCTCAATTTTATTTTGAATAATACAAGTAGTTTGAGTCTGGAACAGGCATCTTGCTGCTATTCCAGCTTCAGCATTGAGGCCAGATTGCTATTAAACTTTGAAAATTCTAGTGATTGTTTCCTGTTAAATATTGTTTGGCTTCTAGCATTTGTTTGAAGCATAGAGATTCTATTTGCTGAAAGTTTCTGTTGCTCCTAGATTTTCCCAGTCTTTACTAGTTCAAGCTATAGGAGAAGGTGAAATATTCTTGGCCCTCAATTAAATATTAATGTCTTAATGTTTGAAATATGTATCCTTTATGTTAATCTTATATATATTTATAA
>VZTN01034488.1:305-58066 GCA_013400515.1 Erpornis zantholeuca | reverse complement strand
AACAACACAAAATACATGCCTAAGAGAGAACAGTGATGATAATGATTTTTTAAATTTTTGTAAGAACCTGTGTAATTAACATGCTTATGCACAGGTTACAGCTGAAACTTTGTTATGCTTGAGTCATGTTTCTAGGCAGCATCACTGTTTTGCCAAAAATGGTTTTCCTCTGTCCATATATATTAGGAATATATATTAGTTATATATTGTTATAAAGTTATATATTACTTTTGTGTGACAAAGACACACTGTATCACAATAGTCCTCACTTACAGAATCTGTGGAATGGATAGAACTGATCACTGCTTAAGTTTAAGCTGCTGGGGGAAAAAAATGAAGAAATTATTTTTGTTGCTCTGCACTCCTTTTTTGTCCGTCTGTAATGATAATATTCTAATCATGCTGACTTTAATGATTTACATTCCATTCAGTACTCTGAGCTCTTCTAGGCCATCACATGACCCATCTGGGTAACTGTTGTATGGATAAATGGACAAGGGATATGGAATTGTCAGGAGAGCTTGTATAACTTTACCATGAGAGATCAATTGGTCAGCAGTGATGGCTTGTCAGCTTTATTTTTAGTTTCATTCTGCTGTATACCTCTTCATTGTGCTTCACATCGCCTTCCTACCATCCAGGGGATTATGAATCTGTTGATCTGTTACACAAGTGAATGACTGTTCATCAGAAGACAGCTTGCCAAACCATGAAGTTGTGGTTTTACTGACATATCCAGTCATTCAGAACAGAGGCAGCGGCATGCTGAGCTCAGCTTTAAAGATTGATTGCTTTTATTTTCTTGAACTTTGTAACTCTGTATGAAACTGACAACTTATCTTTTAAGTTTTGGTGTGTCTTTCCTACTATATGAAGCAATACAGTCTTGAAACTGTGGGATGTATCACCCTGAAAATAAAGAAAACTTCTCTAACAAGTGGGCATTTTGATTTCTGAGGAGGGAAAGTTGTGCTTAGCTATATATAATCCAAAAAATTATTTTAGCTGGATTGTTGCAGGGAAAAATTACCCTTGGTTTTCGTCATAGATCATGTTTATACAGTGTGTGACTGAGATGGTTATGAAGAAAAATTGCTCTTGGCACTGTTACAACACCTTAGTTTCTCATATTTCTTAGATTTTAAGATCTTCCAGCTAGCAACTCTTTCTGAAAGTGTCACATTACCATAAAATCATTTGTCTGCTTTTGCTGTGAAAGCAATCCAAGATTTTAGCTGGATTGATGTGAGCATTCTCTATTTGCAGGATGAGTTAATTGTTTTTGTTTATTTGATTGGTTAAATAAATGCTAACATAGTGTACAAATCTGTTGTCTTTCTTTTCAGTATTGGAATTAATAGATTGTGATGATTTTAAATTACAGCCAGTATAATTTCCTACTGCAGGCAGGCACCTTTGAATTTAAGGTAACAGTGGTTATAGAGGCTGCTTAAGGATTAGAGGTGGGATTACATGATTGCATCTGCAGCCAGGTCATATCCTGGGCATGTTTACAAGGCTATAATTGATGCCTATTAAATAATAGGTATGTGTGGGATGGGATGTTAAAAACCATGTTTTTGCATAGTTAATCCTTTGTGTGAAGCAACTTGGTTTGAATTTTTATCTTCAAATGTCATGGTTCTATACAATCTTATTTACAAAAATGTTGTTCTTTAGCAGCTTTTCTTCTGTGTGTTTGCAGTCATTGTAGGAAGTACAACAATAATTATACACCTTAACATCTACTTGAATACTGAAATCCAGAAGTGGAATTGGGATGTGATGATGCAGTAATGGCTGAAATCATATTTATTTGTTAAAACCACAGTATTAGTTAAAACCCCAAAGATACTAATACTCAGTCTAATAAAGTGCTTTCTAAATATGTTGGCTGAGCTAATTAGTCTCTTGTCTTCTCATGTGTTACTGTTGGCAAGCAGTATATGGACAGTATCCTGGCCTTTGGAAACATTTAACCAATGCATCAGCAGAGATGAAGGGGGTGTAATCATTCCCGTGATAAAGAGCTGCTGCCTGTATCAGTTGGTCTGTCACAGTTTTCAGAAAGCATTCCTGTAGAGGATGGTGTTAGTGTTGCACGGACAGTGAGCAAGTGACAGGGAGTTTGAAGTGCAGTTTCAGTTCTGACCTGGTATGTTGTGGTGGTGCCTTTAGAGCTCAGCTGACAGGCAGCTTCTTGCAGTGCCACATCATGGTGTCTGCCTAGCTCCAGTACTGACAGCCCTTGGTAAAATCCCCATCCTGGTTTAGTGCTGTTTGTGCAAGAACAGCTTTGGCTTTTGTTCCCAGTCTCTTCCCAGTGAAGGGGTCTTTTTGTTATGACTTTAATGGATCAGATGACTGATGTGCTGAAAAGAGGGAGGTGGTATTCTTGGGCCTGTATCCCTTTCTACCTTTTAATCTTCCTGTGCACACTGGTTTGATGTTCAGGGGCTATGCATTGTGCAGGGAAACCTCGTTAAACTAGTAAAAAGTGTTTGATTTGGGTTTTAAATTGTTTTAACAGGTTGAGCTAGTATGGTTGACTTGACTGGGGGTGGGAAGAAAGGTGGAGAAAGCTTTGCAGTTGTATGTGAGTTGTAACTACCAAGGAGGACATGAGGATGGTGAAGGGTGAGGAGGAGCTGCTGAGGGCACTTGGTCTGTTCAGCCTTGAGGACACTGAGGGGAGACCTCACTGCAGTTACAACTTCCTTGTGAGGGGAAGAGGAGGGGCAGGCACTGATCTCTCTGTGACCAATGGCAGGACCCAAGGGAATGGCCTGAAGCCGTGTCAAGGGAGGTTTAGGCTGGATATTAGAAAAATGTTCTTCACCCTGAGAGTGGTTGAGCACTGGAACAGGCTCCCCAGGGCAGTGGTCACAGCACCAACCCCGACAGAGTTCAAAAAGTGTTTGGACAATCCTCTCAGGCTCATGGTGTGATTCTTGGGGCTGTCCTATGCAGGGCAAGGAGCTGGACTTCTATATTCCTTGTGGTCTCCAGTATATTTATGACTCTGTAAGCTGATTTTTTGTTATTATGTTCTGCCTCTTGATTTTTTCCTCTTACACTTCAATGCCCAACTATTATTACAAACTCTTAACAATTAACTTTAAATTGTTAAGGCCTAAGAAATTGTCTTCCAGGTAGCCTGTTTTCTGGAAATTGACTCAGGAATCACTTAGTTGTTCCATACACTGTAATTTTATAAGTGCACATCAGTACCTAATTTATACATTTTCTGATAGTATTTATTGACATAATTTAGCTTTCAGTTGGATCTTTTCCCTGATGATTTAGGTGTATTCATTTTAATTGATTTAGTGCTTCAAAAATTACAGTAGTAGAATAGATTTTGTTCTCTACGTATTTGAACAGATGCTTGGAGAGGATCAAGACTATAATAGTTCTGCTTTTTTATTCATTCTTTCAGAAAAGAGGCATCAGTTGATTGATGGAACTGTTGGTTGTTTTCTTAACTTGTAATATACACAAATGGCTTAAGGAAAAGATTAAATGTAAAGATACTGTTTTCATGTACATATAATTTGGGCATGTAAAAGGTGTGAAAAAACAGATTACTGTATTTGTTTAGGACTTGAGTCATGGTTTGCATAATCCCTGAGATTCATAGAGTGTATCCCGTGGTTGGCTCTGTGTGTTAACAAAGTGGGACCAATTCTGTGACAATGTGCTGTGGTTTT
The DNA here is from genome assembly GCA_013400515.1 of Erpornis zantholeuca. NCBI lineage: Eukaryota > Metazoa > Chordata > Aves > Passeriformes > Timaliidae > Erpornis > Erpornis zantholeuca. The sequence continues at coordinate 54,356 of VZTN01034488.1, read as the reverse complement.
GCCATTAGAACTGCTGTGTATGTAGCGCTGTTAATTTATTCCATCTTCATGAGATACTTTTCATCTAGAGTTTGGGTACCCTCAAATCATTTCTGAAACTTACACATGAAGCCTCTTGTTTTCATTTTGACTTTGGATTGATGATTGATGCATTGAACTTTAAGTAATTACAAGGCTGGCCATGTAATGCACCTCAGTGTGTCCCTTAGCCTGTGAATGCTGTGGAAGAAAGTCTTTGAAGGATTGCTTTCCTAGCCTGTTGTGGCTCAGCAGGAGTTCTTGTCTACAGCATCTCAGCTGTGCAGCCTTTGCTGTAAGCCCTTGGCTCTCTGAATAACTTGCTTCTCTGCCTGCCGTGTGCTGTGGAGCAACATGGGAAGTGAGTATTGTATTCCAGCCAGTTTGTGCCTGCTTAGAGTGGAAAATGTGCAGTCAGTTGTAGACAGGTCAAGCAGAATAAGCTGAGCAAAATGCTGGGCAATAGGTAGGACAAAAGGCTGGGCTTGTACATAATGACAATGGTGAAATTTGTGGTATTGGCTGGGGAAAAAAAACCCCAACAAATTTCCGCAGTAGCTTAGCCATGTAATCTAAAGACTTCAGAATGATTGTGTGTTTGTTCAGGCTTCCCAACAGTTATTTTGGGTTTCTTGTACACTTTTTAAGGCTATATATGTAACTGTAAAGTTTGGAAGCTTCAACTCCTCAAAATGAAAATGGAAATTTGTTACTCATTGTGTTTAGAAGTCTGATGAAGTTCGTAGTTGGTCAGTAGCTGCCAGTTACTCTACTCACCACACATATTTGGGAAATGTTAGGAAAAAAAACCCCACTTTTATTATTTTAAAACTGTAGTAGAAAAATACTGAATGTACTGATGATGGATCTTCAGTCCACATGTTACATTTATACAGTCACCCGTGTTACATTTAAATTTTTATTTGAAGAGAGAAGTGATGCAAGGGCTCTTGGCCATGCAAATGAAATTCTTATAATTATTAACTTCCGTTTTAGATGCTGTCATTCGTTATTCCACAGAGGTTTTAACTGCAATTTATTCTGGTAGGGTACTCCTTCATCACTGCATTTCAGCCCTTACCTCTGGAGATAAAGAGAGTTGTCTAGAAACACATAGAGCTTGAACTCTGTCAGGTTTTCTTTGAGTATTCTTGATGTGATGCATCAAGTGATGCACTGCCTTTCAGAGTATGATGTTTGTCATTTACAAAAGGAGTAAGTTTTATGAAAAGTCCCCTACTGTGAGTGTAGATAGGAATTTTCTGGTTGAAGCTGGGGGAAGCTCCATTTCCTTTTAAAATAAGGTATTTCTTAAGTCACAGCAAGATAATTCACATATCTCAGTATTCTTTAAACTTGTCTCATTTATCTTGAAAAAGTGTGTGATATGGCAGGTGTCATACTGGATACTAGAATACATATGATGGGACAGAGAGGGACCCTTTCTGTGAGGACACAAGGTGTTCAGTGAATGCTGATAGCAGCTGAGAGCTGTCCACATGCAAAGCCAGCAGATTGTGGACTCCTGGTTTTTTTTACCCCTAAAACTTTCACCAGAGTTTTTTTTTTACCCTAAACTTGACACTTTCCTTTTCTTTGAAGATACATGTTTTGTTTTCTTGCCTATGAAAACAGAGATTTTCAGAGGAAATATATATGAAATGGTTGGAATTTTAGTGCCTAGAGGTATGTGTGCATTTGCCGGTCTGTTGTGCTGCTGGAAGTGGAGCTAACAAATGAAAAGCTGACTGGAACACCTGTGCCATGTGCCATCCACAGATGCACTGAGGTTGAGATAAGCATGATTTAAACTTGGGACTTTGGGCAGCTAATATATTATTAAACACCAGCTCCGCTGGTATCTGATTTTCATTTCCTTTTTGAACACAGCAGTGCATTCTCTGTAGTTAAGAATTCCACTGAGCAGTATTGGAAAGGCTTTTGAAGTTTAGCTGTGATAGATGTGTAACAGGGGCTGTGTCATGCACCACCTCATGCAAAGTTTTTGTGACTCTACTTAAACCTTAGCTGCCTTTTGGTTACTGCTGTGATCATGAGCTACAAGCGAAAAAATCATTTTTGACTCCGACTGTATTTGCCTTCCAGGAATCCTTGGGTATTGAAGTTCAGATAGAATCTTTTTGTTATTGGATACAAGAATTTTGAAATGGAAAACGTAGGGGGTTTTGTTTGGTTTGGTTTTTGTCACTCATAATGTTATTATGAATATAACAGTTACTTTACAAAAATCTTACATAGATGCTTATCTAATCCTGAAAAGGACTGTTTAAATTCTGTTTAATTCTTGTTCAGTTTCACAAAAATTGCTTCTGGCTTCTTGGATTTGTAGTGATGTAAAGACAGTAAAAGAGTTTGAACCCTATTAATAGATGAGTATTTTTGGATAATTATGCTACTTAGTTTTCCAGACTATTATTTCTAGTGTGTTGTAAATAAGACATCTATACATTGTGATAACTGAAATCTTTTCTGCAAACTGTTCAGAATTTCACTGAGAGTAAATATATAAGAGTTCTGACCATTTTATGCAGGTCAGACTAATTAAAGTTATGCCTATGTAGTGCCACAATGGGACTGAGTAAAAACCGGAACTAGCACATTCTAGTCCAACACCATATAGACATACCTGTGATTTGTTAAGTGTTTTAATATTACTATTTGAGACATGATTATTCCCACCCTTGCTAATGTCTCTCTTGATAGCTAAAATGCATTATGGTAGTTTTTCTACACAAGCAGTTTGTGAAGGATGAAAAGTTGCGATGGCTTAAGAGATTGTTTTCTTTTTTACAGAAAATGCCAGAAGCCTCAGAAGACCACAATCACTGGAAGGCCTGTTGACTTCCGTTTTCTGGTAATCTGGAACATCATCCATCTGGCATGGCGCAGGGCAGCCAACAGCTTGATGTGCAGGTACTCCATGATCTCCGGCAGCGTTTCCCTGAGATACCTGAAGGGGTGGTATCTCAGTGCATGCTTCAGGTATGGTAAAGAATCTGTGTATGAAATACGAGTTTAGTATGAAATTCCTTTTTAGTAGTACATGTGGAACATAGATTTTCATTTACCTGGTTTTATTTTAAATGGTTGGAGCACTTCACTACTTGTGTTTATGTCTTGTGTTGTAGGTGCTAATTGTCATTCTTCACTTACGTTTGTGGGGTTTTTTTGCATTGATGTTTTTTCGTTGTCTGTGTGACCTGTGACTGTATCCATATGGGGAATAAAGAAAGTGGCTAATGAGATGTTAATTGATGATGGCCACAGAAATAACATCCATATGCTGGAGGAGGTTTTAGTAAACAGTCACTCATCCTTCCAAGATAAGGAGCTGGACTTAGCTAGGAATCTGATAGTTTTCCCTCTTCATGGGAACTTTTTCCCATGGATCTCCAGAGGTTTAGTTTTACTTTTCTTTTTCTAGGTCAGGTGGTGGTTCTTTTCTCCCACACTCCCTTTCCATTTCATCCTTCCACCTTCATCTAAAATCAGATATTGGAAGTGATAATAAGTTACCACATGTAATGAGTAGTGGTCATCTGGGAATACTTTTAGTTAATAGGAAGATTTAGGAGTGGAATAGAAACATGCAAGATCTAGTTTGGCCTTGTGTGGCTATGGCTGAGGTTGGAAAGCTGTATTTGCATCCTGCCTGTCCCTGGTAGATGAGGCGGTTTACTTAGAATAGGGTTTGTAATTTTTCCACTTTGTCTTTTAAACCATACAAATAAAAAATTGCTTTCACACAAATGTGAAGCAGGGGAAGCCCTTCAATTTAAAGCTTTACTTGTCCTGGCAGTCATCTCTTCTGTACTGTTAAGTACATGATCCTTTTGATGAACTGTGTTTGTCATAAACATTTTAAACCGATAAAATTAAAGAACCTCTAGTGCTGCAGAAGCATATGGTGTTCTGTATCTATAATATGGCATTTTGGATAGCTAGTTAACTTTGCACAGCAAATACTTGTTACGTTTTTAAGTATAGATTTTGTTTCCAAACTCACTTTATATTTAAAGATGTGTGCGTTGGTGTCCAATAAACATTTGCAATCAATGCTCTAGATTTAAGTAAGTTTTGAGTTTTAGGGCTGTCAAAAATTGGGGGTCCTTTGAAATGACAAATATATTCTATACCCTGATAAAATCAGATCAGAGCCTGTCCTATATATGTTCTCTTTATCTGCACCCTGACCAAGTGACCTAAGGAAGCTGAAGGGTCTACTCATGAAATTCTGTTTAGATGGCAAGTGGCTGATGGTAGTCTCACTTCTTTTGAGACTCTTGTCTTGGCATTGTGGTGCTGGTTGTTACTACAAGGTCTGGTTCCCACATATTCTGGTCTTAAATTTTTAGTGATATGTCAGGATATTCTCACTGACTATTGAGGACTAGAAGGGGAGAGCTCAGCATGAATGGAGGTTGTCAGGGAGAAGTATCTGTAGAGTGAGAGCCATTCCTATATAAATGCTGGACCCTTCCTTCATGTTTAGTAGTAAGTCTTCTTATAAGATGCTGAATATGTGTGTTCGTCTGATAGTGAAATCATATGAAATTTTGGGAAAGTCATCTTCACTCTGGTATTAAGACTGACTAGGTCCATGAGAAAGGCAGTGTAACATGACTGTTCAGACAAAGATAAGCTGTTGAAAATTGTATTGCAAAGCAATATGTGTATTAATATGCATGCAGGTTTATGTAGTGATAGTGTTTAAAATGTAAATGCAGCCATTATTAATGTAATTCCTTAGAATGGTAATTTTAGCACACTGAGGAAGGCAGGGGTGTATGTTTATATATAAATACATACACGCTTGGAAGGAGGTGCTGCTGTCACAGAAGGTACCTTGGGTCATGTGTAACAAAGTTAAGGTGCTGAGGGCTGGGTTTAGTTGAATTTAAAGTGAAATTAGTTTTCTTTAGCTACTATTTAGATTAAAATCTGAACCACAGCTGATGCAGGCTGTTACATGATAAAGTGGGGAGAAAAAATGTCCACCATCTGGAACACTTTCTAGTGATTTTACTTGTTTAGAAAAGCTATCATTTGTGTTCTTCTTTTAACAGACTACATTAAGCTAAAATGAATGGAGAGGGCAAGAAGGGAAAAGGAATTCCCCATTATATTTCTCATTTGATTCATAATTTATTATCTATATAGTTTCAACTGCTAGCACCACAGAACAAATCAAACATCTAAATGGGTTATTTGGTTTCTCACTGATGTATGAATAAACCTTTTTTAGCCTGAAGCTTGAAATTCTTAAAGGCAGTTTAAATTTTGTTGGAATTGTAATGTTCTTTATGGAATCACCAGTACTTCTTCAAGCAATACTTTGACTTCATTGTTAAGGTATTAAATACTGTTCTACCAATAAAAGCTGGTTTAATATGTTGAGTTTTGAAACTTCCAGGTGAAGAGAAATACTCAGATAAACAGTAGACACTCAGATAACACTCAGATAACATTAAAATATTATCTGCATTTTTGTTTTGCTTTTCTGGAGTTTGCAATTTTGATCTACTTTGATTTGTGTTGTTACTACAAGTAGTTAATTGTGCAGACCTGTTCCTTGAAGAACACGCAAAAAGTTGTAGCTGTTGCTTTCCTAAAATTGGACTTGGTTTTTTTAGTATACCACAGTGTAACTAGTCTTACCAGAGCCGTTTGCCAAATGCAATGTGAGTTGTGTATTACTTGCATGCCATGTAGCAAGTTATCATCTTTATTGCACAATAGCTGTGTATGAAATGTTACCCCTAGTTGTGTCCAGGCTAGGCCTGGTTGTGGCCTCAGGTGAATGTTGAACACGGAGTGGTGGCTCTTTCCTGTACTCTGTGACAGTAATAGGTGTCTGTTCTTGCTCCTAGAACAACAACAATCTCGATGCCTGTTGTCGGGCCCTTGCACAGGAGAGCAACAAGTATTTGTATATGGAGTACCACAGCCCTGATGACACCAGAATGAATAGAAATAGCCTTTTGCACATTAATCTGGGTATTCATCCTCATACCAGCTATCATGCAGGGGATGGAGCTCAACTTAATGGTGGTCGTACACTGGTACACAGCTCAAGCGATGGACACATTGACCCGCAGCGCACGGCAGGTAAACAGCTGATTTGCTTAGTTCAAGAACCACATTCTGCTCCCGCCGTTGTGGCAGCTTCTCCTAGTTACAATCCATTTTTCATGAATGACCAGAATAGAAATGCAGCTACTCCTCCTCCACAGCCACCTCCACAGCCATCTTCCATACAACCAGGAATGAACACGTCTGCTATGCAAGGCCCTCCTCCCACGTATATGCACATACCTCGGTACAGTACAAATCCCATTACTGTTACAGTATCACAAAACCTCCCCTCTGGACAGAGTGTACCCAGAGCTCTACAAATTCTTCCACAGATTCCAAGCAATCTTTATGGGACTCCTGGCTCTATTTATATTAGACAAACATCTCAAAGTTCTTCAGGACGACAGACTCCTCAGAATACACAGTGGCATTCATCGCCACAGGGCCCAGTTCCACATTATACTCCTCGTCCTCTACCTGTGTATCCACATCAACAGAACTACCAAGCTTCTCAGTATTCTCCAAAACAGCCCCAGATCCCTCAGTCGGCTTTTCGATCACCACCGGCATCCCAGTGTCCCTCTCCCTTCGGCTCTCCTCAACACCAAGTTCAACCTCCTCAGCTGAGTCATCAGAGTTCACATGTTTTCATGCCTCCTAGCCCTTCCACTGTCCCACCCCATCCATATCAGCAAGCATCCCAGACTTTTCAAAAGCAAGGTGGTCACTCTGTATCATACCTTCCTCCTTTTGCTGGACCTAGTTTATCCAAAGGTTCCATGAATAAAATAGAAATTACAGTTGAGCCACCGCAAAGACCTGGGACTGCAATGAACAGAAGCCCTTCACCAATAAGTAATCAACCATCTCAACGAAACCAGCACCCGCTGTATGCAGCCACTACTCCTCCTTCAAGCTCTCCATCCAGAGGTATGTCGGGACAACCCAAACCTCCATTTAGTGTTAATCCAGTATATATTACCTACACTCAACCAACTGGACCTGCAGGTGCACCAACACAGTCTCCTCGGGTAATGGTATCTCAGCCAAACCCAACCATTTTTAAAATCACAGTAGGTCGAGCACCGACTGAGAATCTTTTAAATTTAGTGGACCAAGAAGAGCGTTCTGCAGCACCAGAACCTATTCAGCCTATTTCTGTAATCCCAGGATCTGGAGGAGAAAAAGGAAGCCATAAGTATCAGAGAAGTTCTAGTTCTGGATCAGACGACTATGCTTACACTCAAGGTAAATGTTTCACTCTGCAAATTGTGGTGTTGTAAAATGCATTTTCAGCTTGATTTTGCTGCTTAGTAAGTGAGAATTTTTGAACCTGTACACAGAAAAATAGAAACTGTATCAAAAATCAGAGGTTTTTTCTGATTTTTTTTTTAATAATGCCAAATTGCAGTTTAATACATAAAGAATTTCTGAGGGTCTTAACATTGCTGTGGTTTTGATATTAGGGGACTTCCTTAAAACACTGCAGTTAACAATTATAAGTAGTTTGCTCATGTACTGTGTGTCAGGTTTGTAATTTCTGCATTGAAGAACTGCGTCATAAATTTACGTGTGGATTTTTATAATTTTTTGTATTTGTTCCATATTCAAGTGTTTCAGAACACCTGAAGAACTGGCTTCTGCATTTGGTTTAGATTGGAGAATATTAAGTGAAAGAGGAGAGAGAGATAAGAATGCAGCTAAAAAAAACTCTGTCAATACAAATACTTTTTGAAAGGCAATAAAATAATGCTTTGAAGAACTTAAATCAAAAGTTCACTTTTTCCACTTGAAGTCTTCATAGAGAAAGAAGAGATTGGCAAACAAATTTTAGGATGTGTGTTTTGCTGCACAGGGATAAAACATAGTTTTAATACCATATGAAAATGAAGAATTCAGTAAAGGAAAAAAGTGGAACTAAACCTTAAGATGGCAACTGCTTTTCTTGGAGTTATCTGCTGTATAAATTTGAAACATGTAAAATTGAGCAAGTGAATTAATCTGGAAGCATTCAAACCAGTCATTGGGGTAGTGACATAATAACAACCTGCATCAGGTATTTTCTGGATTTATGCTTGGAAAAAAGAGTCTATCCCTCTGTTCTTTCTTTTACCTTTTTTTTTACTTCAGAGAGCTGAAGTGAGAGCTCATAGTGCTGCCCTGTAGTTCTTGATTTCTTATTTCACTTACTGCCTTTTGGGCTTTTCTATCTCATCAACAAAGCTGTTTTGTACCTGGTAGACCCAATTAGAAATTCTGTAAACCCAGTTCTTTAGTAAGAATGAGTGCCAGTAGGTCTGTGACTCTGAGGCCTTGAGCTTTGTTTGGTAGTATTACTATTACAGCTTCAGTGAAGGTTGTCATTTATGTGAGAAAAATACAGAGAAAAAGTAGTTTCACACAGCTATGAAAAACATATTCTGAAATGTAAAACCTGGTTTTACCTTTGTGTCTTCCACTAGATTTGTGTATCTGAAAAACAAACCAAATAAAACTAATTCGTATGTGCTTTTTGGGGTGTTTGCATTGGTGGCAATACCTACCTACCAGAGCTTTTTTTATTGCTGCACTCTGAACTCTTGATAGAAATAAATTGTAGAAGAAGAAACATTTTACTCTTCACTACCACAAAGGCATCCTACAGAAAAGAATATATTTAACAGCTTATTTTAGGGAACAAGTTTATTTAATTTTCTCTTGAATGTGAACCACTGTAAAAAGTGTTACCAGAAATTCATCCTGGTGTCTGTACTTTGACTGCTTCTTTGTAATGAGTCATGCTTGATGAGTTGATGAGTATACTAGAGTATAATGTGAAGTTATGAAATGTAGTCACACCGTGTTAAGTTGGAGGAATCACACAAAGACAAGGTTTGGTAACAATAGTGGAAAATCATTCAGTCTGGTATCTGTACATTTTTTTCTTAATTCTGCTTGCATGACTTATGCTACTTGAAAAAGTAGAGAACAGTTCTATTCAATAATTCTGGTGCCTGTAGTATAAAAACACCTGATACTATTCTTGGCTAGGCTTTTGGGTGTTTATTCTTTGGCTGTGAATTGGTGAATCCATACAGAATCCAAATAACAGTGCTACATTTTTGTGCAGAATGCTGATACCTGCTTCAAACAGGTTGGGGTGTTCCTGTGCTTTTGCAATAAGTTGTCATGTTGCTGCTTATTTTTCTAACTCCTTTTAGCTTGTATGTGACTATTCTTGTATATTATGTGCTTTTCCTTTGCCTTTGTTGGATGGGGTGAAGAAAAGGGCAAGCGCTGGCTGGGGCTTTTCATGAAGTAGCATTTTGCACGTTCTACAGCGTCCTTATTTTGAACAGTTTTCTGGAACGTTGTTATATGAGCAGCATGTTTGTCTGAATACCCACATCAAATAGTCTGTCCTAGCAGACTTCAGTCAGGTAAAACCAGCCTGATCAGAAAGGATTAAGCACCACACTAACTTGGCCAGCTTTGCATCATGATGAAGTACTGAGAAATGCTCTTCTTTAGGAAACTGAATATTATCTTCTAGCTAGTCTTCTAGCTAGTTTTCTTTGGTTCTCTGGGAGCCCAACATCAGCTTGTGACTTAGAGTCATTAATTTCAGGACCATGACGAAAATGAAGGAATGAGTAACAGCAGAGAGAAGTTAGAGAAATCAATCTGTCTTAGAATTAAGAGTCTGAAGCACCTGAGTTGACCCAACTTTATTTTCTGGATTCTCTAGTTTATTTTGTTAAAGCTCTATAGTTTTGCCTTTGAACCCTGGGGATCTTGCGGATTACAGTATTCCCTGAAAAGCCAAGACTATTTAAAAGTTATACCACAATTTGTAATAGCAATGAAAAAAAAACCAGTTTGGGACTGACATTTGGCTAATGTCTCAAGTCTGGTGTGTTAGCTGCCATTGAGCAGGTGTGAAGCATGTGTTACCTTCTGATCTTGCCTCTATTTTTTTTGTTTTGTTTTTTGGGTTTTTTTTGTCAGTAGGGTATTAGTATAACTAGGTTGCTGTTTCATCCTGAGAAGCTGTCTCCTTGTACAGGTGTCTTTGTATTTTTGAGACGAGAAAAGAAGCTTTGACCAAAATGGTAATAACAACTTTGAGTTACTGTCTAAAATGTGTTTTTATTTTGGAAGAACTTTCTTCTAAATTGTAGTTCATTTGGTACAAAAGCATCTTCACACTGATATTTGGCTGCATGTTTGTGATCACTTTTTTTTTTCCAGAAAGGTCACTCATGAATCTTACACATAAGTTAAGAATTCAGTGTTCTAGGTTTTTATGTGCTAGTAACTATCTATTCTATGCAAAACATTAGCCTTGCTGTTACACCAACGAGCAAGGATGGAGAGATTAGCAAAGGAACTGAAGCTTGAGAAAGAAGAGCTCGAACGCCTGAAAACCGAAGTCAATGGTATGGAGCATGATCTGATGCAGAGGCGGCTTCGAAGAGTCAGCTGTACAACTGCAATTCCAACAGTAAGCAATTTGTTAGTATTTTAATTCAACATACACATTTATTTTTTGTGTTTTAATGAAACTAAAGTACTGTTCAAAAAATACTTTTGAGTATAAAATCTTCAGTCTTTGGAGACGATTTAAGTACTTGACTTGTCATAAGATAATTGAACCAGATGTGTTCGGTTTTCTTAGTGTTCCCAGCAAAACTTCAGAAAGTTGTATGCATGTGTTCTTGTGGACCACAGAACTGAATATAGCTACTTTCCCAGCAACCAATAAAAGTATGTCCGAGTCTATTCAATAAGCCTGAGCCGTACAGAGCTTGGTGTTCCTGCAGGAGGGTTTAACTTTTGTTTTTAAAAAGGTATTTTGTTTGAGTAGTTGCTTTTCATAGACAGTATTTTCTCATTTGGTATGTGCAGGATGTGCCTAATAACTTTTCACTGGCTGTGTTGCCTGAAATAGTGGAGCTCTCCTATTTTCCTTGTTGATTCTTCTTATCTGTGTGACTTCCACCTGCAAGTGACTCTAGCTCAAACATGTGTGTGGCTCTGATAAGGGAATGCATCTGGCAGAAAAATAGCTTCCACTGTGTGCAGTTGTTAAGCAAATTAGCTCAGTCTTACTGGCTGTGTTGACACAAACAATTCACACAAGTGTAGGCTGGAGAGCACAAAAGGGCTGTTGGCTGCTTAGCTACTATGGCTGTTCTGTGTCTCACCTGTTTCAGGGCAGCATTTGGCAAGGATATACCTGGGAGAAGTACAGAGGCACTGAGTGTGCCAGGATGAGGTTAGGAAAGCCAGAGACCAACTGGAGTTGAATCTGGCATGGGATTTCAAAGACCAAAATAAAGGCTTCTGTTATTACCTAGGTGTCAGCATGAAGACCAGTGAAAATGTAGGCTCAGCAAGATGAGGGACCTGGTTATGTAGGACATGGAAAAGGCTTCAGATACTGAATGAACTTTTTGGCACAGTCTTTCAAGAAACCCAGGTCTCAGAGACCCTGGGAAAAGTGTGAAGCAAGGAAGGTATACCCTTAGTGGAAGAGAATCAGGTCAGGGAATGCTTAAGCAAAGCTTGAGGTCATAATCCTGGATGAGATGCACCTATGAGTGCTGAAGGAGCTGGCAGGTGTCATTGCAAGGCCACTCCAGATAATCTTTGGTTGATTAATGGTGTTTGGGAAAGTGCCCAAAGACTAGAAGAGAGCAAATATCACTGCTTTCTTCAAGAAGGGAAGGACCCAGGGAGCTCCAGGCAAGTCAGGCTTACCTTGATCCTTGGAAAAGTGATTGAGCAGCTAATGCTGCTGCCCATTTCCAGGCACGTGAAGGGCAAGAAAGTGATCAGTAGTAGAAATATAGATTCACCAGGGGGAAGTCAAGCTTCACTGATTTGGTAAACTTCTAGGATGCAAAGTCTGCCCTGGTGACCTAGATAGACAGTGGTTATTGTCTGTCTAGATTTTGGCAAGGCTTTCAACGTTGTCTCATGCAAGTTCTTTTATAAAGAACCAGATCAAGCATGGGCTGGGTTAGCACTTAAATTCATTGGAAACTGGATGAACTGCCAGGCCAAGAGTGTGGCAATCAGTGGCACAAAGTCTGGTTGGAGGCTTGGCAGAGGAGTTGAACCAGATGACCTCCAGAGGTTTCTTGCAACCTCAAATGTTCTGTGATTTTGTGACTGTGATGCTGGAATGTATCCTGGGATAAAATGTGTTAGTGATTGATGCTGCTAGCATTAAGAATGCTTTGCATTCCAGTAACTTAGGGTTTCTTAATGATATGCAAATATATGTACTTAAATAACTGATTATTCTGTTAAGCCTAATTACAATCTTCCATCATTGAATGATTTAAATATACTGGGCTAGAAGGTTTGGCTTCTTGGAGCTCCTTGGGTTGATGCAAGTGAATAAACTTTTGACCTCATTCAGTTATAATCAAGGGATAGTCAATGTGGGCTGCAGCTTGTATTCTGTTTTCTGATCATCTTGGTGGGAGGTAACATCAGGAAGCAAGTCATGCATTTACACAGAATTTAGTAATGTGTGTAGTTTTATAAACTTGAGCTCAGCTATGTCATCTTACTAACGAATTCTAGTATTAAGTAACTTACCTGTTTGTTTTGCTCCTCACATGCCAATAGAAGAATGTTTTTTGAGGGCAAATGAGTTGGGGGTAATGGGCCAGTTTGGCTTCTTTCAGTGCCATGTCTATACTCAGTTTTTAATAAAGCTGTTAACTAAGATATAGCAATGTTATGTCTATTTCAAATAAGATGATGACTTTCCTACAATTACTATTTTGGGATGTTTCTTTCTAGCCTGAGGAAATGACCAGATTAAGAAGTCTCAACAGACAACTCCAGATAAATGTTGACTGTACACTGAAAGAAGTTGATCTCCTTCAGTCTAGAGGTATTGAATTGATACTTTTTAAAAACATAATTTGAATATGGTCACGAATGTTAGTCTGCTGGAGGGCAGGAAGGCTCTGCAGAGGGATCTGGACAAATTGGATCAATGGGCTGAGACCAGTTGTGTGAGGTTCAACAAGGCCAAGTGCTGCATTCTGGTCTTGAGTCACAACAACCCCAGGCAGAGATACAGGCTGGGGAAGAGTGGCTGGAAAGGTGCCTGGAGGAAGAGGACCTGAGGGTGCTGTTTGGCATCAGCTGAACATGAGCCAGGTGTGCCCAGGGGCCAGGAAGGCCAATGGCACCTGGCCTGGATCAGCAATAGTGTGGCAGCAGGACCAGGGCAGGGATTGTCCCCCTGTGCTCAGCACTGGTGAGGCCACACCTCAAATCCTGTGTGCAGTTTTGGACACCTCACTACAAGAAAGGCATTGAGGGGCTGGAGTGAGTCCAGAGAAGGGACCAGAGCTGGGGAAGGGTCTGGAGCACAGGGCTGATGAGGAACAGCTGAGGGAGCTGGGGGTGTTCAGCCTGGAGAAATGGGAGGCTCAGGGGGGACCTTACTGCTCTTTGCAATAATATGAAAGTAGGTTGTGGCAAGGTGGAGTTTCTCCTCCCAGGTAACAAGTGACAGATGAGAGGAATCAGCCTCAAGTTGCACCAGAGCAGGTTTAGGCTGGATATTAGAGAAAATGTCTGCAGGGCAAGAGTTGTCAAGTATTGGAACAGGATACCTAGGGAAGTGGTGGAGTTGCCATCCCTGGAGGTATTTAAAAAACCTGCATATGAGGCAGGTGGGGACATGGGTTAGTGATTGACTTGGCAGTGCTGGGGTAGTGGTTGGACTCAATGATTTTGGAGCTCTTTTCTAAATGAAATGATCCTGTGATTCTAATATGGCATGTGCTTAAATGTGAATATTTGGAGTATTTATAGTTCAATTTATATTAGCAGTGACACCTTTAAAGACTGGGTTTTTTTTGGTTGCAACCTAATAAACTTGACTTGCTAATACTTCTGCTGGCCAAGTCAAATTCCATTAGCAAGAAAGTGGTGACATAAAAGGACTTTGTCAAGAGCATATTACCTTTGCAACTCCTTTGTGAAGGTCCTTTACTTAAAATTTACTTAAAATTTTAACTTTTTGCTGACAAAGGGTGTGGCCAAGCAGTACAGAACTAAACTGTGGGTTGCAACCAGGAGGCTGGCAAACATAAGTCTACTAGGGTCTTTAAAGATTTTTTTTGCAACAGAAACTTGCCTTAAATGGAATCCAACAGGTTAGTATCCACAGTCCTTTTTTATCAAGGAAGTATCCTGTAGAAAGATATACATTTCACATGTTTTCAAAGCAATACAAAATGTTGAGCTGAAGTTGATTTTTCAATATGGGATTGCCCTGCTAAAAATTACTATGATTGACAGAAAACTAAAAATATGTGACAAAACTTGTGAAAAAGCTAAGATATAATGTCATAATAAAAATACGTATAAAATAAGAAGCCTCTAGTTGCTCATATCATTGGCACAAGCATTTAAATAACCTTCAAGTTACACTTTCTTTCTTTTCTTTTCTGACAGGAAACTTTGATCCGAAAGCCGCGTGTAACTTCTATGATAACATAGAGCCTGGTCCTGTTGTGCCACCAAAGCCATATAAAAAAGGTAGGTCAACAAACAGGCATCATCACCTAATCTGCTTTGAGTGAGTTTTTTTTCTTTTTTAAAAAATCCCTGTAGTGACAGGAAGCAACTCTACTTATTTAACTTTTCTCTCTGTATAATTCAAACCAGAACATTTTTATCTAAGTGCAGTAATCCTGGCTACAACTTGTTTTCCTCAGGCAGATCGTTGCAGATGACTGTTCTGTTAATACCACCTTGATTATAGTTATTCCCTATTAGAAAAAGAGCTGAAATAACCAATGTGGAATCCTGTGCTCTGATACAGAAAAAATAGCCATCTTTTCCCTGAAAATACTATGTGTGATAAGATTTATAATATTGTGTCTCCTCTTGGTGTGACTAGCATGTACTGCACTTGTTAGTGGAAAAGAAGTAGCTCTTCTGAATCAGTAATCATACAGTCTCCCTGACACTCCAGAGTTTGTAGATAAGTTCTGGTTGCTGATAAGCACTCCACAAAGGTTTCTGTAGGTGAATTTTGAATTCATATTAGGAAATTTTCCCCCTCTTTTGAAGCAAGTATTTTACCCCTCGATGTAATAAAAGTATTACTGTGTAGAAACTTAAAAGAAAGGGAAGGCCCAGACCTGCTGCTTGTGGCTCAAAGAAAAGCTAATACTGGATGGAGCTCCCTGCATTAGGTGGTAGTGTCCAGGAAAGCAGTAGCATCAGCTGAGCCATGGTGTGAAGGCAGCTGTCTGGGGTCCTGTTAAATTGCAGTGATCATGTGGTTGATTTAAGGAACTGTTGCTTTGCAGTGCTCAAAGACATTCTCTTAATTACACTACCACATTTGATTTATTATTTCAAAGCATAATAATGTGCAAAACTTGCATGAAATAAGTTACTTTATTTAGTGGTTAGGAAGATAGTGCCTTGTAAGGATTTGTACAACCAGCTTCCAGGTTTTGTCTTCCAGCTTATTAGAGATCAGTTCCAGGGTTGCTGTACTGTATTCAGAGATTGGATTTTTACATGGAGACATCAGATTGTTTGTTTGGTTTTTTTCTTAAATAATAAATATTGTTAAATATTCAGCTGTTGAAAGCGTGGGCAGACAGACGGGTAGGCGGACAAGGGTGTGCTCTATGCTGCCATCTGGCCAGTCGATGGAATGCAGTCAAGTGCCCACACTGCCTGGCTTACCAGGAATTTGTTGAGGTCAAGCACTGCTAATGTGACTGTGCAGCTTCTGGGCTGGAGAGTGTTTGCATCTAAGCAAAGAGGTTACTTTTATTTCCTTTGTGTCTGAAGACTTAAGTAGTATTTGCACTAAGGTTGCCATCAGCAGTCTGCTGCGTTTCTTAGCAGATGGGGCAGCAACTGCGAATCACTTTGTGTGCAGTTACAAAGTGCAGGCCTTTGTTAGACAAAAGTTTACAGATGTTTAGCAGTTGGGTATATGAATCACACCTTCTAAGTAAGTGTTAATGTTAATAAATATTAACATTTTGTAACATGTTGTGTTCTCACATCCTGGGGGTATTCCTTACTTATATAGATAACTTGACAGCTTGAGGTGGTGTCCGGAGACATGGAAAGCTGAATGTTCTTGTGGGTTAAGAATGTGTGATTTGCATGTGTACTGATTTTATGAATGAAAGCAGACTTAAATGCAGACTTCACATACATATATCCCTGCTTCAAAGGCATGAGGAAGAAATGTCTGGTTTTGAAATAGGCCTGTCATTTTATTTTTAGATTGTATTCTTTTTCAGCCTGAATAAATGCTAGAAAAATGTCTTTTGTCATGAAGAAACTAATTTAGAAGCATTTTTCCCCTTCAGGTAAAACAAGGTTATTGTAGTTTAAAATTTGGAAACAGACTGCTGTGTGTAAACCTGTTTCTTAACAGGATGGTGCTGCAATGCCAGTAACAAACTTCTATGTTTTAAGCTATTAAACCTTTAGCAGGATCAGTGACCTAACAGTGGTGAGTGCTTTTCTTGGTTTTAAGGTGTCACGGTTAAGTGAGCATTTACAGAAATGAAATACTTTAAATATTCAGATTTCACAAACTGAATTAGAAGTGCTTCAGTAAAAGATCTCCATGTTCATTTTAAGGTGGACTGTTTAATTAGATGACCTTCCAGTAGTGTGGTCTTGACTATTAATCCTTCTCTTCCGAAATAAAATGCTTTCTTTTGGCTTTTCTTTAGAGCATCAAAACAGCTCCAAACAGACTCCACGGACTCAGCCAAGAGATGAAGACTTTGAAGGGGCCCCATGGAATTGTGGTAGCTGCACCTTTCTAAATCACCCAGCACTAAATCGCTGTGAACAGTGTGAAATGCCACGATACACCTGAAATTCAGGAGGGGGCTGCATTGGGTTGAACACAGGCTCTCAAGCCAACAGCTGTAAGAGAAGGAAACATGGGGAACCTTTCAGTCCATCTGCCCAGCCTTTGCCTGTCAACAATCTTCATATTGCAGGGGTTGGCAGTAATATGTTAGGATGTTTCTGCTTCTGCTGCACTAGAAAATAAATAAATAAAGGGTTAAATTCCTTCCCATTGCAGTGAGCAAAGCAGAAAACGAAACCTGAAAATGTAAAAGGATTAATTTTGAGAAGAATGTATGCAGGAAAGCAAATAACTACTGGTGTTTATTCCTGTGGTTACAGTTACTGCTTAGTGGCTCTAAAAGAACCCAACCCAAAACTACTGTTTTTTAAAAGAAAATTATAAGACACTTAGTAATGATGTGAAGTGTTACACTTAACCAGAAAAACTGAAGAGCCAGAGCTGACTTAACCTGGCCACAGCTAGCTGGAAAACAAAGGCTCCCTGTGCTTCTAGATTGTAAGCTACTGAAAAAGAAGACAGGTAAATGCAATGATAAATTTTGCAATGTATAAAAAAACAAGGAGAAGGGTATTTTTAATTGCTGCTTTTTTTCAGGGTAACTTATGTCTACAAAAAATTGCTGTTTGAAATAGTGACCTGAGGTGACTAAATGAGGAACCATATGAGTGTTACAGACAGTGTAATCAGAGGTAATTTTTTACAATCCTGTTTGCCTGTACAGTGCTCACCTGGCTGTGTCAACACTGGTAATAAACCGAGAATGAATTCTACCACGTTGCGGATGAAAATCCTGCTGCATGCTTTCATTGGGCTGTCGTGTTTCCAAGCTCAAAGGATGCTTTTCTATACAACCTTCTGAGCCTGTGCTGTGCAGCAGCACAGTGACATATGCCAAACACAGGCCACTCCGATTCCGTGTGGAAGACTTGGGCTCAGCCATGGTTGTGTTTGAGAAGAGTTTGTACCCACTTCCTTAGGCCTTTTCAGCTTCCAATTCGTGAAGAATTCATGATGTTTACAGCACAGAAGGTACTTTGTGCCCCAGATCAAAGTTAGCTGAAAAATAATTAATCAGCTCTTCAGTAAAGGTTTATTTGCACATTATTAATAAACCAGCCTGTACAAAATAGCAGATGCCAGATCCTGAAAAATTACACACTGCATTCTTTCTATTTTGGTCAGGAAATATTTGTCATAGGTTAAAGAACACAAGACTTGCAGTTGAAAATCCTACTGGTACTTTTTACTTTTCTGCCTATGATACACTGTATTCTAAAGGTGATGTTCAATCTGAATGCTTCAGGCTGCTGGAATAAAGCACTCGATACTTGTGAGATCAAATGTGGTTTTGGGCAGCTGGGTGATCCTGTGACACAGCTGTGTGACTGAGTAGGGTGTTCTGTGTACTGGTCAGAGGCCAGTACAGTGCATTTGAGTTTTTATGGTATAACTTCATCACAATTCAGAGGTGCAACCAAGCACTTCAGCTGAGTTATGGTAATTGACTTTGTAAAGCAAAATTTGTTATTAACTTTACCATGAGAGTTTTAAACGGCTTCATTTTAAGCTGTTCTTAGCTCATGGCAGCCACATCCATATTGTCAATTACCACAGTTCACTTGATGTGTGATAACACGCTAAGCTGTGGTAGAACAATCATATGTCTGAATCCTTATTTAATATGAAGCAGCATTTGCAAGGGGTGGGTGGAGAAAAACTCATCTTGTCTGCATTGCTCAATCTGGTGTCTTCTCTCCCCACAGTTTATAAAGACGACAGAAAGAACCGAATTGTTGATCTTAGATGAGGAACCAATATTTTATCTAGCATTTTTCAATATGTTCTTGCACTATCTAAATCTTCAGGATCATTTTAAATAAGCTAAGAGATATCCAGTAATCAGTGTGCACCACTGATGAGCAAAACAAAGTCAAAGGCATTAGAGATAGTTTTCTTTCCTTCCTAATGTTTTATAGTGTTGTGGGGGGAGCTCATCACATGTGGAAAGGGGTAAGAAAGTTAATGTCAATTACTGTCAGCTGAAATTAAAAGGCAGATATTAATTTTGTGCATGTCAGTGGACAGTTTGATAAAACCGAGAACTAGAAAACAGATGAGCAGAAGCATTGCTGTTATTCAGCTGTATAATGAATGACTCCAAACAATACCAGTAACTTCATGGCTTTTCTATCCTGATGCCTTTGCCATTGTATTATTTCAATTTTCTGTTCATTTGTACTTCTGGTGAAGTTCTAGAAGCATTTGTTTTTGCTGGAATTATAAAAAGATAGCAACTGAAGTGGCAGTCAGCAAATGAGAGTAGGGGTGTCATGCAAAAATACAGTTGTGCCATTTTCAGACAGAATAGATGCTACTTTTGAAGTAGTAGTACTTTTGAAGAAGGAGGTGCAAATATGCCTTCAGTCCAAAAATGCCCTGAAGTGCAGTAACCATACATGGAGATTTGCAAATCTTAGTCCCATCTTCACCAGAGGAAGAAAAGGAAGGCTGTCACCACAGCAAGATACTTTCTGGAAGAGTGAGTGAGCGCCATTTAATTGAAAAATAAGTCCTTTGTACCAATGATTTTACCTGTTTTTTTCAATTACTCTCATTTGTTCCTTGTACAAACAAAGAAAATCACCACACTCTTCTGTTGTATTATTTTACTTGTAAATGCCCATACTCAAACATTAATAGTAAAGACTTGACATGGTGCTTGAATATTACTAGTTTGTTAGAATGTAATTGTATTTTGAATATCTGAAGATCCATTTTCCTTTGGAAAGCAGGTGATGCCATTCAAACCCCCAACTGAATTGTTGATTATACCAAAAAGATTGGTTTATGGAATATTTATTGAATGCACATAAAACCCTAATGTCAGCTGGCATACAAAATGCACTGTATTGTATAAAACTTCTGTGTGTGTGTGTGTGTGTGAGTGAGAGAGAATGGTGGGATGCTGTTGCTGTTGTGTTGAGTTAATGCACTACTTGTGTTTTGTTTTTTCCTTAATGACTGAGCTTTCCCTCAACCATGCTACTAGATTGGTAGAGTTTGTAACTGACTTGGACATTCAGTTATTCAAAATGATCTCGCTGTTCATTGAAATTTTATAAAGCTTATTTTATATTTACTGTGCTATTAAGATGAATTCCCTTTAATTATAGGATACTACTGTAGTTCTTTAAAAGTTTATTTAGAGTGGGGCTTGTGGAAAGTTATTCAGAACATAGTGAACCAAAAGAAATCCTGAACTTTGGATCTACTTTTAATTTGATGTAATTATTAGTCTTGTTTGGGTGAAGAGGAAAGGGGTGGGAAGTCAAGCAAAAGGAAATACTTTGTAAAATGTAGTCTTAGATCAGATTGAATTGTGTATCTGTGTGTCTGTGGTATGTGTGTGTTTCCCTTGAAAAATGGGAGGTGTGGTGAAAAGGTGTAATAATTCTTAAAAGAGCTGGTCTCAGTACTTTCTGATTATGATATGCTACTGAATCACGTTTTTTTTAAAAAACCCCAACTTTTCTCTCAGTTACTTTATCTATCCCAGCTATACATCTCTCACTTCAATTTCTGAATACTTTTTTGATTTCTGAATACTACATTTAAGATTGATTGTAAAATCCCTTGAAACAGAAATAGAAATACTTGAGTTGAAATGGGGACAAAATAAAACCAATAAAGAATGTTTTAAAAAAGAATGTGAGAATATTAAATATGTTAAAAACAAGCTTATCATCAGGATGATAGTTCTTTTTTTAAAATCCAGTGGTGTACCCTAGAATGTGAACATGACTATCCTGATGAGAAGTGGATGGTTGGACATAAACAATTCTACAGCCAATTTGGTACCATAGAATTATGTGCTCTGTACTGCAGTGACTCCAAATCCCAGAAGGAAGGAAGACATGCACAGATATCACATCTCACAGTCAGTACTGTCTCTATGTGCAGCTGCATTTGTTTTTGTTTCAAAATGTCAATCTTACATGAACCCAGACATGACTGAGTTTTGCCACATTTCTTCAGTTGGGGCTTTCATTCCTGTTTATGTCCATAAATGCAGATATTTTTCTTGGAATAATCAGAAATCAATGGAGATAATGCAATATTATAATCCTGGATTTCCAGTACCTTTGAAACCAATTTTAAAAAACTGTGTTCTTGAAACTATTTATTTATGGTGGCACCAGTGTATCTAATCCATATTTCCTGCTGTGTGAAACCCTGTTAAATTTTTTCATTAAAAAAAAAAGACACGATCTTGTTTAATCCTGTATATATGGTGTCTACATTCTAGATTTGTGTATGCTGTGAATGAACTTATTACTAAGAGATGAAATTGTATAAAAGCATTCAGAGGCTATGCATGCATGGTACCTCCAAAAGTGCATACTCCGAGTTGCAGATTCCTGCAAAAATAAATTAATAAAACTAAGCAAACATCACATCCTGCATTTGTTCTTGTATGTAGTTGGAAACATTTTAAAAGTGCAGCCTTTTTTTGGCCTTCATAGCCTGATTTCTGGTCTCCCATTTGAACCTGTAGCTATAGCAAGTTTGTTTCAGGGCCTTTGGGATTTTTGTTTTGGTGCTCATTAGGCATTTGCTGAATATTGAACTGTGGTCCAAATCCTGTTCCCATGGATGTGAATGAGCAGGAATCCCATCTGACAGACAATGGATATTCTGTGCAGCTTCTGGTGTGCTACAGGACATAGCACGTTCAGAGTGTGAGGCTGACCTTAGCACTTCTCCCTTATGTTTGAGTGGAAGGTTGTTACTGAAGGAGTAGCTCTGTCTGCTGTAGCCCCTCTGGGCTGTAGCCTGGATGAGGGCCTGGATTCCTGCTTATCAGCAGTGCTGAGCTTCTCCATCACAGAAGTCCCTCTCCTGTTTTCACCTCTTGGAAAGGCGCTGCTCTGGGAGAGGGCAGAGAGTTGGAAGAGCGCAAATCTGAGTGCAAGCACTTTGTAGGGCTGTGTCCTCCATCGCCTCGATGGCATCAGCTCCCTGCAACTGGAACCTTGGGAGCTCCAGAGCTGTGCCCCCGCTGGGTTCTGGTCACACACTGAAGGTTCTTCAGCGCCTTCCCACTGACAAACCTGCTGCACTTCAGTGAGTACACATAGGTAAGAGTTTCATTGTGCATTCCTTTCACTAAGTTGAATTTATCACCGTTTCAGGAGAGGTTTATATTTTAATTAAGCGTTTGATTTTTTTCACTTTTGAAATCACTGCAGTTGATTTAAAAAAACAAACAACCATACAAAAGGTACCTGTAAGGTATGTTGTGCTAATGGAGACCATAGGAAGCCAAAAGACACCAGTCTAACAAGTGGTCAGCATTTTTGTTTCCCTGAAGTCATGAGGAAGAGGATCTACCTGAATTGCATAAAACTTGTTGATATATTCCTCAGAATTAGTTGGGTTTGACAGCAGTGAGCCATGTCTTAAACCTGTAGCTCTTTGAGAGATGGTTTGTCCTGTGGTCTCTGAAGTATTCCTGGAATTTAGTGCTGCTGCTTCTAGTCAGTTTAGTCCATGCTGTGATAGGTAAGTGCTGTGTATTCCTTATTGCACCATCTCTGGTTATAAATGCACTTCTTGGAAGGAGGTGGTTGATACCTGATTTTGTCTGAACAGGTAGACTCAAAGTGTTGCGTACTCAATGGGTCATCTGATTTTTTGTGGAAGCCTTGTGAAGTTGTTAAAAAGAAGGGGTTTTGTTAATTTTTAGCTAGAGAGTCTGTGATTGTGACATGTTGTAGTTTGATAGTAAAGCCAAGCCAGGCCTGTAAAAGCTTCTTTCAGGAGCACCCCTCTGCTTCAGAAAATATTATGTCTCTAGAAGACAGTAATGTGTTGAGTGAAAAAAACACAAAAAACTCGGCAGGTAATTTTCCAGATAGGCAAGACTTACAGCCTTGCATGTATTTGCTGCTTTGCAAGTTCCATTTTGAAGATACAAATTAATTGTCCTTTCTTCTTGAAGTTAACTAAAGCTCTCTTGCCAGGTTTGCTTAAAAATCAAGTCAGTACAGTTCTGTTACTGCTTTAGAAACAAAACCTCAACGCCTGGGAAGGAAAGATTTGCAATGCAGGTGCTGCTTTGCTTTTGACTGAAGGCTTCTTATCTTCTTGGAAGTGTTTTAGGAAAATAAGTTTAGGCATCTGGGGGTTGGTTTTCTTTTTAGGAAGAGTATGGAATACTTCAGGAAAAAACCTGCTAGGTGAGGAAGGTTTTCATAAGTTTGAATGTGATATTCTGAATGTGATATTCCAGACTGGTACAGCCCAACAATGTGTTGTACAATTAGTGCCAAATTCTGGTGTTGGTTGCAGTGATGGAGTAGTCACAGCTCAAATATTCATCCCAAACTCTCTGTGGCTCTCTTCTGGATTGTTCTAAAGTATGTTGAACCAGTCTTGCACATTCCAGGCTTGGGGGATTAGATTTCATTTCACCTTAAATTATTCCTCTCTGCTTTTGAGCTATTCAGTGAACTTCAGTGACTTTGCAAAGCAGAAGTTGCTTTTGGCAGTGCCCTGTGTGCTGCAGGGTGCCTGATGTGACTGCCCACAGTCTGATCCACCTGGAGAAGCCCTGTGACCCCCTGAGGACAGGGACAGTGACAGTCAAATGCACTTTCCAGGTGGATGATGGGAGTAAGCAGGGTCTGAAAACACTTGTGCAGAGAAGGACTCGTGCTTTATGAGAGCTTGTGAATCCTTCCCCCTAATCTGTATATGCCTTGCTTTGCTTCATGGTGAGAGCCGTGGAGGTGGAGAGCTTTGGGTGACTTTCATCACCCTAGATCCTGAAGCCTCATGGCTTGGTTGCTGTGCCAGGTAACTGATTTGGCATTTCCCTCCCAAATTTGTCTTAAAACTATTTGTTCATAAGCCAAACAGATGTCCTTTTATCTTTTTCCTTTTTTTGTGACTAATAATGCTGTATGACCATGAAGCTGTCCCTGGTCATCATCCTTCAACCTCTGAAAATTTCAAAGCTGCAGTGAGTAGGTAACGAGTTGTGTGTAGGTTCACACTCCTCCTCACCACACTCGTACCTCAGGTACCTCAGGTCAGTGTCGTATCACATGGAAAGAACTAGATAAATACTTTATGAATCAATAAAGTAAATCTTAAAAAAATACATGTCATTTTGAAACTTACTGCTGGCTTTACTGTTCTTTTCAATGAAACTTCGAAGCATTCTGGCTGCCTTGGTCCTGGTGCCCTTTTAAGAAAGTCAAGCCAATGTTGGTAGTAAAAATTGTTACCTCCAGTGAAACATCAACTGCCAGCAAAATTTACATACCTTGTGTCGTACGCTGAAGTGAGATATTTGAAATAGGTTTTGGTTTTAAAATACATGAGTTGGACTTAGCTTTTTACTTAATCATGTGATTAGTGATTTGCATGTGCAACATTGATCTGGCAGTCCGTGTATCACAATGTTAAAACTGAGGTCCATGATTCAAAAGAGTGATAGCAAAATCCTTTTTATTTTCAACTGCAGCACTACTAAACTTGCCAAGCAAGATACCACATGCCCTTTAAATGTTATGTCATGTTTTCCCAGTTACTCGCCTTTCACTACTAATCCAAGATTAAATATATCCTATTTTGGCCAATGAGGCTCCCCATGTATTTGATGGCTCCTTATCTCATGGATAGCAATTTTTTGGCAAATTAGCAACAGTTCCTGGTGTAAATGTTCACCTGGTGAGCATCACCTTCTCTCCGGCAGCACTTCTGTAAATGGAGTAGACTCTTAGAAGTGAAAAAATCCAAATAAATGAACAATGAACATTTACAGTCAACTCTTGAGTGTTGAACAGCTGTGTGCAGGCAGGATAGGTCATGAAAAATAACCATTATTGAAGCATTCTGAGATGCTACTCAGTCTGGAATGGCAGGCGATGCAATTTATATCCCAGTGCAAGAACCTTTGTTCATGTAGAACTTCAAGTTCTCTCTGAATTTAATACTAGATAAAGGAGATAACTGTATCAACGTGCTTTCTTGCTTGGCTCTTTCCTAGGTTGCTAATTTTGGATTTTTCCCCTTCAGTGAGACTGAGGTGCAAAGCCCTAGCATTTCTGGTTTGTTATGCTATTTTATTCAATAAATTCTTAGTAGGAATTCAGCTCTCTCTCATGAGAGGCTGACTGTTTCAAATGCAGCTGTATTCTCGATGTGTGGGGCTGAGAAGCTGCGGTCACTCTGCCTTTTAGTCTTTCTGATCTGCTCACACCTGTCCAGGAGGATTCGGTGTGAGGATCATACCCATGGCAGCACAGTAACAGCAGGGTGTTACGCTAAATATGGCTGCACTATGTAAGTATTCTGGTTGAGACTCAAATCATCTCCTCCCCAAGGAGGGAAATACAGATGTTTTCATGAGCTATAAAAACCACCAAGTGGAGTTTCCCACATGGTGATGCTTGGCTTTAAAAATGAAAGCGGGTTTATTACAGCAATCAATGCAGAGTGTGTAAATGTTTCCCAGTAGTTTTCAAAGCTGCTCTTTAAAACTAGAAGTGAAAGATAACCACTTTGCTCTTTTTCCAGCTCACAAATTCTACTGACATAAAATTTGTTCTAGAAAATAAACTGTTTTGAAAGACATTCTCTGCCCTGACAAATGAGGGTCCTATTCTGTATCCTGAGGAATAACTTGCCGTCTCCCACATATTAATATTGTCTTGTCTGGGTTATTCTAACTTCTGCAGATGTTCACATTGTTATAAGGTATGCTCTTTTTCAGTTGTCCCATTTTTCCACCTACCTTTGCCAGTTGCAGGCAAAGGCCTCTCCAGGCTCCTGCAGGTTGCTGCCCTGTGACAGACACACATGTGTGACCTAGATTTAGGGTTTAGTGAGAGAATTCGTGAAGAACTACAGCCAGTTGCTATATTTATTTACAGTATTCAGTGTTCAGGTGTAAGAGTAAGGTGATAGTGAGGAACATCAAGAGAAAGATGTGTTGTTACCCTGGTGTAGTTATTTACATTAAATACTGTGTTCAAAACATTGGGATTAACTTTTGTTAGTAGTGGTTATCTTTCCAGCTGGGTCTCACAAAAGTGGAGTAGAAGGAGACAGTCAGTTCCCTGGAGCTGCTGGCCACTCCTCTTTGATACAGCCCAGGACACCATTTGTTTTCTGGGCTACTTGGCCAGCTTATGTCCAGCCCCTCATCCACCAACACCCCCAAGTTCTCTGCAGCACTACTCTCCATGAGCTCTTCTCCCAGTTTGTGCTGCTGCCTGGAATTGCCCAGTCCGGGTGCAGCACCAGCTCCTGGTCTTGTTAAACTGCATGAGGTTCATCACCTGCATTGCTCAGCTTGGTATCATCTGCGAATGTGCTGGGGCTGCACTCGGTCCATTATTGCTGCTGTGGCAACAGTGCTCTTATTGCTCTGTAACTCTTCCCAAAAGCCATGGAAAAGGGTCAGATAAAACATAGATGATGCTTTCAATATTACTTTGAAATAAATAAACAGCCTAATTTTCTAATTTCCTCTTTCCTGCCTGAGAGGGTGCACAGTGCAATGCAGTTCATTAACTCAGGGATGTTTCTAAGGAATGCACCAAGATAAGCATTCTACCAAGCAGTATGTTCAGTTTGCCACCATTTCAAATATCAGAAATGAAAAGTCTGCAGCAGATTAAGCCCCTTCATGTGCTGTAGGGAGAGATATAATCTAGATTAAGGCTTTAAATGTCACGCCTTCACAAAACTTTTTTTTTTTTTTTTTTTAAGTTAAGGCTGCCTGATGCACTAATTCTGAAAGGTGCACTAGTAGTACTAAATCTGTGTGACTTAGTTTTGGTTATCAGCTTTGACAGGAGAAGATGCTGGTAAAACCCAATATTCCTTTAAGATGAACTTCTTAGTCTTCAGGTCACATTATTCCCACACTGCAGTAGTTCAGGATTTCTGACAGGTTAATCCCAAAGCCCTTTTCTAAGACTTCAGACATTCCCTGCAAAGAATAACTATTTCTTGAGCACTGAAATAGTGCCCTGTTCCTCCCAGGAGGAGAAATGGGAGAAGCAGCAAGACCTCCAGCTCTGTGGACATGGAAGCAGTTAAAGCTTGCTCTGCATCCCTCAGTTTTATCATCCCTGACAGATTTGAAAGCATAGCCAACATGAATTGGTCTCAATTTACTTCGGTGGGATACACGGGCTTCTCCAAGATAATTTTTTCTATCGTTTCTCACCTTCCAATTTACGGAGCTTTGCAGTTACTGTGGCAGTGTTCCACTGCAGTTGAATGACTGAATTTAACAAAGAAAAGTTCCATACAAGGGAGTATCTGTGATGTGAATCATAAGATGAGTGCTCATAACTGTTTTGGTTTTCTTCTAATTTTATAGAAAGATATTGATAGTTTTACCCAGTGTTTACCTGCCCTGCTAGCAGGATGTTTGGGAGTGTAGATGTGGGTGTACACAACTATAAAATAATCCAGGTTACTCGTAGGGACTGATCACTTGCATACACTGCATTGACCACCTCAGATCTGACCAGGTTAAAGCAAATGTTTTGGGAATTATCCAAATGCCTGTGGAACAGTGACAGCCCTGAGGCATCCACCCCCTCTCCAGGAAGCCTGGTCCAGGTTTTGACTACCCTTTCAGTAAAGAAATACCTCCTAATACCTAGTCTAAACCTCCTCTAGTGCAGTTTTGAACCATTTCCACTGTGTCTTGGTTTGAAAGACAGGTGTCTCCTAAGGAAGGCAGGAGCCTCCCTTGAAATGGAAGATGCAAATCCTTTCCCTCCAAATTATTATAATTTTGAAATCAAGGGGCTTGCAGGCAAAGATATGGGGAATAGGAATAACAGTTCTTTACTAAATATATATGTAACAAGGCAGAAAAAAATCCCACTGGTTTAAACTGACAAAGTCAGATGCAACCTGACCCCCTGTCAGTCAGGGCAGCAGTGGCAGTCCGATAAGAAGGTGGCTGCAGTCCTCCTGAAGTGATGGATGTGGTTGTGCTGAAGCAGTGATCCTGTAGAAAGGTCTGGTCTTCCTCAGAAGGTCCAGTGTTGGCTATGTAGCTCTTGTCCTCTGGGAATCCAGTGGGAAAGGCTGCTCATGGTGTTCAAAATCTCAGATTATATCCAGGATGGAATGTTTGGTTCCTCCCTCTGGGTGGAGCATCTCACAGTGTGATGGTGAGTCATGGGCAAGGCATTGATGGCCACTAACAGGAGATAGTCCAGAGTTATCTGTGAGCCAGGGGCAGGGCACTGATGGGCCATTAACAGGAGATAGTCCGGAGGGAGGGGGCAGGGAGCACTGCCCCACCTGGTTTCAACAGCTCATGGAGATGGGGATAGAATGCACAATTTGTGCACATCTTAGCTTGTAACCTAGGACACACTGACATGTCAGTGTCCACAGTGAGCTGCAGGACCGAAGCAACTATTAGTAAAGGATTTCTTGAATGGGAATGGGCTTGCAAGAGTTCGGAGATTTACCTGGACAATGTAATTTAAAGGAATTGAAGCCCCAGAGATGAACTCATGCAATCTGCTCTGCAGTATTGCCTGGTTTCTGAAGGTGTCTAAAACCAATCAGCACTTCTTCCTGTGCCCAAACACTTGATCCTACATCCTAAAAAGCCAGAATGGCCTGGAAAAATTGGTAAAGGGTGGTGTGAGTGCCTAGAGAAACCTGATGAGAAATTGATCATTGCAATGTCTGTGTAACAGCCTAAAATTCATGTAAAAGAGGATAGAGCAACTGCACTTAACTTCTTGTGCAGTTCTAACTGTAGAGAAACCAACATTTAGCCTTCTAGGAATTGACTTCTGGTGCTTACAGTGTCTATAGTGTGTGTGTTCCCAGCATCTGAGATTGCAGCAGGCATTAATCCGTGAGCCATGCCCTTCCAATGCTAAGGCAG
Organism: Erpornis zantholeuca; assembly: GCA_013400515.1. Lineage (NCBI taxonomy): Eukaryota > Metazoa > Chordata > Aves > Passeriformes > Timaliidae > Erpornis > Erpornis zantholeuca. Next base: position 25,413 of record VZTN01034488.1, on the reverse strand, counting down.
TTAACCAATATTGGTTTGTAACACCAAGGCTGCCACTCAGCCAAAGCTTTCCATTCCAAATCCTGGCAAAACCAGACATTACAAGGGTAAATTTCTGGAATGTGGTGTAGTGCATCTTGATCATGTCATTGCAGGGGATAAATATAGATTCACAGACAGGCTTTGGATCTGTAGGTATGGGGCTCTCAGGGTGGTGTCTTGTCTTTCTAGGGGTTTAGTGGTCAGTTTTTCTGAGCTTCACGAAGATCCATGTGCCACAGCCCCTGTGCTGAGCAAACCTGCTGATATCATCAGTCCATTCTAGATGCAGTAAAATTACCAAGTACAAACATGCTCAGCATCCTTCTCTGGACGTCAGCGCTGTGCTGCTGTGTCACTTGTTAAAAGATGAGGTAAACCATAAGCCAAAGGAATGCCTGGAAAGCTTTTCTTTCCCTCTCTCCCAAACAGACTCATCAAACAGTTCCATTAATCCTGAGCTGGGATAATGAAATAGTTACTTTTCTAACAAAACAAGGGAAGGAAGCTATTTTTGAGCAGTTAGGCAGCTGACCTTCAAGAGGGCAGCATTGAAGCCAACGCATTCCCACAATATCCTCAGCCAGCAGCACAGGGTTGCTGTTTCCCCACTGGAAGGGGTGAACCACAGCAGCAAGCATTGCTCTGGCCCAGTGTCACACACCAGGAGCTGAACCCAAGCCTGTCACACCCCCTGTGTAACCCCAGCCGTGGCATCAGGCACCCTGCCAGGAAACACCATCGCTGCTTTCCTGATCAGTCCTACGCAGCAAATTCAGTACTGTACAATCTCCATCTCAGTACAAGCTGTTGGACACTGCTGAAGGAAGTAATCGTGAATGAGTCACAGTTCATGGTTAAAAACACCTGCATCAACTCCTAGGTGCTATTAGAAAAATCTACTTTAGTGAGAGCCAATATAATGTGAATTAACTACTTTGTAGAATTACAGAATCATAGAATATCCTGAGTTGGAAGGGACCCACAAGGGTCATCCAAGTCCAACTCCTTATGATTTACATGTGCTAGCTAATACTTTAAAAGGTTCAATATAGGTAATAAAAGCCTCGAAAATGAAGGAAAACATCCTTTGCTACATCGAAATTGGAAACAAACAGAAATTAACATTATTAATATACTGAGGTAAAAGAAAATGTGAGGCCCTCTGTGGATATATAAAATATGCCTAGCTGGTTGTGGAGAGATAAAATATGTATTAGAGGGTCCTTACCAGTTTTCATGAAATTAAAATAGGTAAATGGAAAGTCTTAATATATGCATAAGAGCAAGGTAAAAGATGTTTGCCTTCAGTCCATTCCAATTCAGTTATCCTCCACACTGGATGTGCATCCACCCAGCCAAAAACAGCTGTGGGATTGCTGGGACTGAGCCTGTGTAAAGCAGCCCCATCTGAACTATTCCTTTATTAGTGCATGAGTTTATGCTCACAAGAAATCGTGTCTTCAGTATCAAGCCTGCAGTGGCATTTTTCACACTGAAACAGAGCTTCTTGCACAAAACTGATTTCATTAAAATTCTTAGGGTAAGGTACCAGGAGAAGGTTTCAAAACCAAGGTACAAAGGGAAATAAAAAATCTGACTTCCTCTAAAACTTCTGCAAGAATCCAGTTTGTCACAGGCATGCCCTGTGTACTGCCCCAAATTAGAGCCTCAGGGAAAATAAAACATCAATCTCACTTTAATAGTATCTTGTTTTGTGTTATCCGAAGATGTGTGAATTTAGGATATTCATATCATTCTGCATGAAACATCTTAGATCCACAGAACACAAGCAAAACATTTACTGAGAGCTGCCTAGTGCTGATTTGGATGTGTGACAACTCTTAATGTACTTTACAGGAATATTTATGAGACTGCAACAAGCACAGTGTCCAGCAGTGTTCCATGTGCATTCCTGGAATATCTGAGCTGTAGCACTTACAGAGATTACAACACAGAATAAAAAGGTATTAGCCTGGAACATGCAGGTCTATTTACTTATAGAAGCCAATTTTATTTAACAGGAAAATATGGAATAAATCAACTCTTAACATTAATGCAAGTTCTGGTTTTCAGCACTAAAGCACCTTTGTAACAATTAAAATTCAGGGAAGAGTGTTAATGGAAAAAGTCTCCTTGGTTCGTGTGCTCAGTTCTCTTTTCAATAACAAAAAGAGTTTTTTGTCCACATCTTCTACAGATTTCAGTTCTTCCTTTTTAATCTATTTGTTACTTGTTTTGACAGCTTGGACTGTGTACATTAAAAAAGGCAGCAAAATTTGGTGCCAATACACAGAGGTCACTTTATGTTGTAAAAATAATGACAAGACATTTAGAGCAAGGCTTAATATCATCAAAGTAAATAGCAAATACCTACAAGTCCCTTTATTCTCCCTTTCATCCCGACAGGAATAATTACTATTTAGAGCTCTCTACCTGAAGACCTATAATCTTTAGAAAAAAAAAATCAACAGAAATAATCACGTCATTCAAAATTGAGAAGAAATGAAACTGTACAGATTAAATTTTCCCCACTTTGTCTGGCAATACCTGTCAACAATACAAGATGCAGCAAACATTTGTCTGATTAAAATAGCAAAAGTAGCAATTTTTTTCACAAAGAGAAAACATCTTCAGACTAGATTCTTTGTAAATTACAGGCATTAGGCACTGGAAGAAAATAAAAGATGCTGGGGTTGATTTTCAGGTTCACTGTAACTATCTTTTACTGCAGTTCACAGAATTATTAAAGCAGACACTCAGCACAAAGCCCTTGTCAAAACATTCCTATCTGCAGGGAAAGTTTGAAATTTTTTTTTTCAAAGAAAGCCTGAACACCATATCTATTAACTGGGGCACTGAAACCTGAAATAAAAACACCTGAATAAATTATAGATAGCATGCTATTTTTACCACCCCAATCGTCTTTTACCTGCGAAAAAGAAGAACCAATAGAGGCAGGGGATTTGGGCAATGGGGTTCATTTTTTTCCTTTTTTCTGACCTTCACAACTCTCTAAAATAATATGGAATTAATTTATCCAGTTTAGCCTCGCTTTATTCCCAGGATCCAGGTGGAGCTATTTGCTGGTGCCTCGCCAGGTACAGCCAAGCAGAGTTGGAATGCTCAGCCCTGCATAGCACATTCCCCTTAATCTCATCCACAGAGTCACCTTTTCTGGGAAATTCACTGTGAACAGTCAAGGTTTTCATTTATCATCCCCTAAACAATTCCTGGTTTTTACCCCAACACAATCATTTAATCTCTGTTGAGGGAAAAGATCATCTGGAGCAGTGCATGGTCTTGGTAGGCTATTGAGGAAAGCTGAAATGAAGTGGTAAAGCATAACAAGATAGAAAGCTTAATTTGGGGATTTCCTTGTTCTTTATGTTGTACTGTATGTTTGATATTCAAAGACAATATTGTCTTCCTCATGAAGGAATAGAAAAAGAAAATGCTAAGAAAAAGTACTCACAAAGCAGAAACAGCACTGAAATGAGATACTGAAAAAGGGATAGAGATTTTTTTTTAAAGCATTTAAATTTAAACTGTAATTAAACAGAAGGCTGTCTGACAAGCTAACATAGAGAAGTTGTAAAATAAACATTGCACAATGGGAATTTTGGCTTCTGCTGCTGCAACAGGGCTGCACATTGTCCTTTGGCTGGAGTGTCCATGTGGAAAACCCAGGAGTGAACAGTCCAAGCCCTGAAAACACTCACACAAATGCAGAGTTTGTCACATGTCCTCACAGGAGAGGGAAATTTTTAGCCATCGAGACAGTATTTGTTTTCTTTTACTGAGTTTCTGGTTAGCCCAGAGTTTATTTATACAAAGTCCAACATGTAAATGCCATGGTTTTACATAAAATTGTAATAAAGAGGCTCACAAATCTGCTAATGGTGTAATGCTGGGTAATGATTAACTAAAAAGCCAAAGTAAATTAATAAATTATTTCTTAGGCTAGAAAAATAATCTTTTTCAACATAAAGGATAATGTATGAACCCTCACAGACAGCAAAAGAAACATCAGGCTGCTTGTCTGACAGCTGGGACTGTTCTACCTTACATGCTATGTGGAACTAATGGTTTTCCAAAAATAAACGTTCACTGTGATCTTGAGTGAGAAAAACACAGCTTTTGAGGGTGATGAAAGTCCTCAGTATTTCTATCTAATTCAGTAATGACCTGCTGGTGCCTTTCAAAGGATAAATATAACGTAAGAATCAATACTGAAATACAGAAATTTTTGGTACCTTTCCCATTATTGATTAAACTCCTTTTAGAATTTAAGGCAATGAAACATTTATTACTCTTCCAAACTTTTTTCCTGAAAAATCCTTACTCCAGTTTTGTCATCCTCTCCTTACACTTACTGGCTTCACTTTGCTTCAGGCACTCTGTATTTCAAAGAGCCGGTGATGTGAGATGCACAGCGAGATTTCCTTACTTCTATTTGATCTGTCTATTTTTACCAGGTCTCCTGAAAGGACTTCAGAGGCTGCTGTGCTGGATCTGCATATTCATTGTTCCCATTCATCAAGGAACTCAGACCTCCTGTCCCTCCTGGGGAGAAGGACTAAGCATGCAAATTGTTCAAAGTTGATTTTTTTATTCTGGAAACACACAACTACTTCTTTCTTACTGAAGCTGATGATAATGTTAAAATACAGTTAAAATCCTTTTCTGAATGAAGACATTTCCCTGGATCAGAGCTATTGCATCCAGCTCTTTGTCCTGGGTTTTTTGTTTTTTTTTTTTCATTTGCCTGTCCTTAAAGGAAAAAATGCACTGTCAGGGGAAACTAAAATCCTTTCCTGTGCCCTTCAGCTAAAAGATGGGAAAAGCACAAGAGGAAATACAATAAAGTAATGACTAGACAACTTTCAATTTACAGATACTTATTTATCTAAAATCGTGATTAAATTATAAATAAAATAACAATAAACTATTTCTTTATAATTTCTTTAATGAGGGTCTTAGGGTATCAAGTGGCATCAATAGTTTTGTTTAGTTGCAAAATCAAATTTCGAATAGAGATGCAGTAGCAAACACCAACAAATAGATGCCTTTGCTTTAAACTCCAGCTTCATTCCATAGAAAAGATGCAGCTGTGTTTCAGTGCTGGGTGAAAGGAGCTTATAAATTGTCAGGAAATCTTTGATGTATCTTGTAGAATTTAAAGCCATGGAATCATAAACTGTCTTAGGTTGGAAGGGGCCTTAAAGGTAATCCCTTTCCAACCTCCCTGTCCTGGGCAGGTTTGCCACTCACTATTCCAGGTTGCACAGGGCCCCATCCAGCCTGGCCTTGAGCACATTCCAGGGATGGGGCACCCACAGCTTCTCTGGGCAACCTGTTCGCTGTCTCACCACCCTCACAGTAAAGAATCTCTTCCTAACATCTGATCTAAACCTGCATTTTCACACTCTAAAACCATTGACCCTTGTCCTGTCACTATGGCCCCATATAAATGTTCCCTCCCCTCCTTTTCATAAGCCACCTTGAGATACTGGAATGCCACACTGATGTATCCCTGGTCCTTCTCTTCTCCAGACTGAAAAGCCAATAAATTTCCTCCTCTTAAAATCAAAGTAAAACTCCTTCTGAGTTGCATTTACTGAGAACACAACAAGCAAAATTTTTCCCTGTGCAAGTTAATATAAGAATAAAAGTATTGTCCAATAAAATCAGAATTTGTAGCATGGTTTGAGGCTTGTGCTTGGGCAGGAGCAGGATAAATCCTTTGTGCACCACTGTTGTGGGAGGTCCATGTCAAGCAGAAAGGGTGACTGGATCGAGGGACTGACAGCTTATTCTTCATTTCAGTCACCAGACCATCATCATCCTCCCACAGCAGCCCTCAAATCTGCTTTGCCAGCACACCTGAAGCAAAGGGTGAAATGAGGTGTACACACACTCTCACCAGTGAGACCCCCACAGCCTGCTCTCCTCAGCCCGCTGGAGCCTGTAGGATGGCTGGACACTGGTGCCAGGTAGTGGTAAGTGCCACGAGGTCAGCCCTCCCCAGCAGCTCCCCAGGTCTCAGCAGCCAGGAGCCATTCCTGTGCTGTGCAAAAGCCACACAGCAAGTCCTGTGCCTGTGGCCACTGCACGGGAATTTGTGGCAGTAGAGTTACTAAAACTTCCAGTCTTGTCACTTCTATTTCCACTCTGCACTTAGTCTGTTGTTTAATGTACAACGTGGGGTGTAACCAAACTCTGAATTCTCCCTCCGCTCCATTATCCCTGATGATCTCTTAGCGGTCGGTGGTTTGCAGCAGCTGCCCGGGGCACACCTGACCCCCCAGGGGGAGATAAGGGAAAGATAAGGGAAGAGGCAAAAAAGAGGTCTTCACAAATTGATTCAGCTGCGGCAGCTGTACCGAGCCTAAGGGGCTTATCTCTGCCAATGGCCCATAATGGCTCAAGCCCCAGTGGGCAGCTGTAGCGACCTAGGCCATCAACGAGTCCCCAAAATAGCCTGTGACTCACACCATTACATCATTCCATTGCGAGGAGATAGTGAACCTTCCTGCCTCAGTCTGACCATATATAAACTGGGCATTTTGGGGACTTGGAACAGCCCACCGCTGGACAGACCCAGAGGAGTACCACACCTTCCACAAGAGGACCACTGCTTTCGGTAAGGCTCCAACAGGACTGCAGCCACCTCCCTGACCACCATTTCTCCCACCGGTGTGCTTTCAAACCAGCCGAGCCAGAGGGAAAAGGAAACAAAGCAACAGGCACAGTGTCCACACAAACACCACTGAGCCCGGACAGCCTAAGCCGGTAGCAGTTCGCCCCTGCTCAGAAAAGGAAATTCAAGACCAAATCGGCAGTGACTGAGGAGGAGGAGGTGGAAGGCAGCGCGGGCCCTCAGGGAAGGGGAGCTGAGGAGAGCTGAGTTCGGAGCTGCGAGCGGCGCTGTCCAGCACCCACCATGGCCAACCGCACGGTGAAGGAGGCACACAGCATCCACGGCTCCAACCCGCAGCTCCTGGTGGAGAAGATCATCCGCACCCGCATCTACGAGTGCAAGTACTGGAAGGAGGAGTGTTTTGGCCTCACGGCCGAGCTGGTGGTGGACAAGGCCACTGAGCTGAAGTATGTGGGGGGCGTCTATGGAGGGAACATTAAACCCACGCCTTTCCTGTGCCTGACGCTGAAGCTGCTGCAGATCCAGCCCACGAAGGACATCATCGTGGAGTTCATAAAGAACCAGGACTTCAAGTATGTCCGAATGCTTGGAGCACTGTACATGAGACTGACAGGCACCGCCATTGACTGCTACAAGTACCTGGAACCACTGTACAATGACTATCGGAAAATAAAACGTCAGAACAGGAATGGGGAATTTGAGCTGATGCATGTGGATGAATTCATTGATGAGCTGCTCCACGAGGAGCGTGTATGCGATATCATCCTGCCCCGCCTGCAGAAACGGTGCGCTCTGGAAAGAGCCGAGCAGCTCCAGCCTCGCGTTAGTGCTCTGGAAGAAGACACGGATGATGTAGAATCTAGTGAGGAGGAGGAAGAGGAAGATGAAAAACTGGAACGAATGCCTTCTCCTGACCACTGCAGGAGAGGGTACAGAGACCTGGGCAAACCCCGCAGCTCTCCAGTAGTGCGGTGCAGGTGGAACCGGAGCAGGTCTCCAAGAAAGCACAACTGTCTCCAAAGAGGAGGAGCCCCTGGCTGAGCCAGCAGAGGCATCGCAGCAAAAGCCCGAGACTACACCGGAGCAGATCCTGGGAGAGGCATCGCAGCAAAAGCCCGAGACTACACCGGAGCAGATCCTGGGAGAGGCATCGCAGCAAAAGCCCGAGACAGCACCAGAGCAGATCCTGGGAGAGGCATCGCAGCAAAAGCCCGAGACAGCACCGGAGCAGATCCTGGGAGAGGCATCGCAGCAAAAGCCCGAGACAGCACCGGAGCAGATCCTGGGAGAGGCGCCACAGAGCAAGATCTAAATCTCCAGCACATCACCGTAGTCACCGACACATTCCATTGTGACATTCCCTGCCCTGGAGAGGTACGTGTTCATTTACCTACTCACATTTTGATTTTAGAATAATTTGTGAACTTCTTGCATTCTAATAATGAACTGCTGTTTTCACTTTTCTGTGACCCCACCAGAAAAAAAAAATCAAACTACAATTTTTCAATGATTTATCATGTTTGTCTTGAGGTGACTTTATGATGCGTATACCATATTGCCCAGCTATGAATTATGTGCCTTTAAACTGAGCTGAGAGAAAGAAAAACCAGCCAGAGGAACTTTTTCAAAGCAGTTCTGTGCTTCAAGGTCACTACTTCTCTCTGTTGTTTTTCTGCTGTGGGCAGTGATAGCTGCTGTGGCAGAGAGGGGAGGAAGCACCTTCCTTGCTTTCCAGTGAGCTCTCGACTCTGTTTTCTTCAGAGAGAGATAGAGAATTAAACTTCGTTTCCTTGGGACTTTGGTTTCTTCTTCTTCTCTGGAACTGTGCAACATCACCAGAACAGCATCCGGGAGGCCTGGAGGGGCCTGTGCTGAAACCCCAGCTCTGAGGAGGAGGAGAGAGATCACACCCACAGAAGGACTCCAAAATCTTCCAGGTTTGTCTCCACAGCGAGGGATTTTATCATTTAGCATTATTATTATTTTCCTGTGTGTTTGTTAAATAAATAGTTTTGTTTCATCTTCACATTCCTCTGAGGAAATATTTCTTTTTTCCCCAAACCTGGTGGGGGAGGGGTGGCTGTAACCTGCCTTCTTTTGAGGAGATGTTCCCCTCAGAGCATGTCCCTGAATTTGTCTCAAACGGGGACAATGTTACAGATCAAATCTTAAAAAGCAGAAAATGCCATTTAATTTTAAAAAGGCAGTCAAAAATAAAAATAAGATATTTGACATATTACAATTGTATAGAACACTATAAGATTCTCTTTCAACCCTTCACAAAGGGAGGCAATGGAAAAATAATTAACTTCAAGTAGAAAAATCCTGATGTACTCATGCTACTCTGCAACACAGAGAAAAAAAGAAGATACACAAAGAGAAGATAATCCCTTGAAACCCAACAGACCTATCTGAGAGCACTCTTCCAAAGTCCAGTTAGAGGACATAAACCTGCTGCCAAGTACAACATGATTTGAAATATAGAATTGTTTTTATCTTCTCCTTGAAGTTTAAGAATAAGTGAAAACTAGAAACTATAAAATATATATCTATATACATAACCATACCTGCAAATTATATTTTTAGCCCACAACTCTAAGCAGGGAGAAACTCATATCAAAATAATTAAAGTTAACAATGGCAATCCCATTAGGTGGAAAAATGATCCCTAGGGAGGGAGAAAGAGGAAAAGCAAAGAACCAGTGGTTTAGAAACCAGTTGCAGTCCCCTGGAGGAAGGGAACAAACTCTTTATCCTGCCTGTGCTCCTCAGGATATAGCACCTTTCTCATTTGGTAAATGCACCATCCCCGGGGCAGTGGTGAGACTTCATGACTTTCCTCACCAATTAAAAGGTTGGCAGTGAAAAACACCCACCCCTACCCCTCTGGGATGATCAATATATTAATTAAGAGCTTTGCCTTCCTGCACAGAACCGCAGCTGAATCACTGAAACCTGTTTGGGGCACAGCTGTAAATAATTAAATGCCACAGGCTGAGACTCATTTATTGATCATCCAGGAGTGCCACCAGGGCTTTTCCTAATGCATGAAACAAAGAGCAGCAGGGTCTGCTATTGCCAAAGGAATTAGGAGTAATCAGGAGAAAAGCATGTGTCAGGTGAAGGAGCATGGGAGAACAGGAAAGTCTGTCTTTAATATAATGCTGGGCACAGTAATCCCCAGAGAGCACCAGATCCTGACCTTAGGAGGGAACAAATAGAGCCAGGCTGACAATTTTTCTGCTTTGTGACCTTTTCCAGACGTATCCTCAATGATGGCACTTAGTGTCTGACTGGAGCTAATCCTGCAAAATCTGGTCTTCAGCTACTGGACTGCCCCCTGAAAAATTCCTCTTTTCTTGACAACAGCTCATTCCTGGGGAGAGCAACAAGCAGAAACTGCTGCAAAAGGCAGAGCCTTTCCCTTTCTTATTTCTCAGAAACCATCAAAATTTCTCTATCTGCAAAACAAAGCAGTAGAGAGAAAGATTAGGCCATGTAAAAACCATTTCTATTTGTCCTTCCTCCTGCCAATGGATCACAGAAAGGAAGACAAACATTTGGGATAAGGCAGGGGGAAATGTCCCCTTGGATTTGCTGGGTTTTTTTTTGATAATTCTTCAGATTGAATGAAAAAGCTGCCTGCAAGGAAGAAGGGGTCTGGGCTGGAGGGCAGCTCTCAGAATGCCCTGGTCCCTGCAGAAGCTGGATGTGGTACCACCCACACCATCACATCTGCCCTCTCCTCCCACAGCTCCAGGGGAGAGACAGAAGGGAGGTTACCCCAACACGGAGCTACTTGCATTAAGTTGGGTGCTCTGCCTAGAAATAAACGATGCAGGTCTTGTATGATGTGTGCAATAAATGGGAAGCATTAAAGATTGTTAAACTCAGTGTGTTAAATGTGGAGCTGCTTCTTCCCTTTCCCTGCAGTGTCTGTAAATAAACCTGGTGCAACATTCCAGCTGCAATCCCCCTGAGCGTGAGAGGGAAAGAGCCAAGGCACCACTATCCCTCCATCCCCAACTCCTGCCTGCCCCACCAGGGACACACCACACGCCAGCAGTGTTTTAGGCCTGACAAATATGTACATCAGAGCCTTGCTCAGGTGGCAGCCTTTGTGCTTCCTGGGGCAGTGCCACACCGCCTCTGCCACCTTAGGCCAAGGGGTGGCACCTGCGCAGTGACCACTGGATTTAGTCCAGGTCAAGACCAGAGTGCACCTGCAGAAAAACAAATCTGTGAAATTTTAATGTGAGTAGCCACCACCTTCTTGCAGGTACCCCAAGAATCAGGTTATTGTGCAGATTGTGCAGATTTGACAGCTTGGATGTGGCAGAGCCGGGCCAGCACACAGCCTGCCTTCTGCCCTGGAGGTGACTTTGGGGAGGACAAGGGCAGAACCAGGGCTCTCCAGAGCAGGATGCTGCAGCCACCATTGTGGAGACAAGAGTGGTGTATGGAAAAGAGGGAGCATAATAGAAGTTGTCTGTCCTTTTGATATCAAAGTTACAGCTCTACCTGCAGAGGAGTCACGAGTGAGGGGGTTTGAGCACACATGATGTGGGAGAGCTCCTCTCACGTTTTTTGTGAGGTGGTTCAGACAACAGAAGGAAACACAAACCAGAGGAAAAGAAAATCCATTGAACATTACTCACCAGTGCCTTGCTTGACAAGATATAGAAGGAAACTTCCAAAAATCCAGCTTCATTTTGCCAGAAAGCTGTAATTGGGAGTCAGTTAAGTGAGAACAGGGAAAATAAAGCTATGGCTCTGAAAAGAAGGCAGAAGGGAGGAGGAAGTGAAATGGAAGTGATGAAAGCACCACCTCCTCTGTGAAGCCATTAATGACACCCAGCTGTTTTTCACTACTGAGAATATTACTTTCCTCCCTCTGAAAGTTAAGCTAATGCATTCTATTAAACAGGAAAGAATTTGAAGTGACTAATATCCACTCTTGTGCAGAGAGGTTTTGGCATGGTGTTTTCATCCTTCTTCCTACTCTATCAGCAAAGCAGCAGAGAAAGCCATATTGAGTAGCTTTACACAATTAATGCAATTTACACACTGGCATTTTCATTAAAATCCTTTCGCCAAGATTTAATTATAAAATTTGTGGTTTCCTTTTACATACCGAAATAAATTTTAATTAAAACTTTTGTAGTGCTTTAAGTCCACTTCCTTTACGCAATTTATTTGATAAATTTGATAAACCTGATCAATTGCAGTACCCTAAATTTTTACATCAGTTTTATTTTTGTCAGAGACCCTGGCAGGTCTCTAAATGTCACCTGAGCAAAGCTGACATGATGTGAGTGGTGGAGTGGGAGCTGCCTGTGGCTGCCATTCTGGTTAAGGACTTGGGATTTGATCAGACTGCAAGTACCTGTTTAGGTCCTGCTGTTCAGAGCCCTGAACAAAAGAATCCTGGTGTGATCCCAGGTGGATTTTTCAGTCCTACTGCAAGCACAGAGGGGTGCTTGCTTCCTGCCTTTGGGGGCTCAAAATCATTCCTCAAAGTCCCTGAAATCCCCCCCAAAGTACCAGCTTGTGCTGCACATTGGGCACAAGTTCAGGGCCAGCTGCTGGTGCCACTGCTGTTAGTCTTATTTTGAGTCCTTTAAGCATACTGTGCCCATATCAAAATTGTCAGTGAATGAAGAGAAGAGAAATGAATGAAGGAAGGTGACTGAATGGGCTCCAGGATGATGCCAGGCTGTTGCCTGACTGATCCAGCCACAGGGTACTGACAGAAAGCCAATGGTGTTTGCCCACCTACTGCTGATGGTGTGAAACATTCCTCCCTATCCGTCCAACACGGGGACAAAGTGTAATCTCACCACACACCCTCGTGCCCAAAAAGATGGCCCAGATTTAATTGGCAGCAGGAATCTGCTTGGGGATGTGATGCACGAGGGTAAGAGAGCAAGACTTAGTGTGCTGCCTGCCCTTGGCTTGTTTTGTGAATAAACAAAGGGCTTCTGTTTGTCACACTGCCAAGTGAGCGCCTTTAATTATAAATGAATTGAGCTTTCTTGAGAAATTAACACAGTCAACAAGTGTCTTTTCTTAAATTATAAACAGATGGTACTTTTCAGCAAAGGCAGAATGTGATTAAGAAAGCTCCTCTGTTCAGGAAATGCAATTTGTGCTTTAAACTTTTAATCAATCAAAAGCTCCAGATTCAAAGCAGAATTTACCATGTGGATATGGGGTTTTTTGTTGTTGTTTTGTTTATATTGTGGTTGTTTATAAATTGCACAATAATTTACTATTTCAAGTCACTTGTGGTATTAACTTAATGTTAACCCAGGTGGCACTAGCAAATGATGAAAATGTCAAAGGAGCCAAACAAATACAGGCTTGTTGAAAATTAACATAATAAATATCTATGCAAACGACTTCTGTGTATGAAATATGCATTGCTAAATGATAAGCCCCACACATGGGGCCAGGAATATAGTTACTTGACTGATCAAACAGTATTTTCATATTTACTGTCAGGACATCTGCTCTGGTAAGAAAATGGCAGTGGTGACAAATCTATTTTTTGTTCTTTGGAAAATTTCCCCCATGTGGGACGCTACTCAAGCTCAGTGTAAGAAAAGGGGACTGAGGAATTGATCAATCTTACCCAAAATGAAGGGACTCTGTCACTGGGGGATTTTGTAAACTATCACAATTAATATTTTTCTTGCATTATTTGGAAGCTTGTCTTCTCTGAAGAAAGGTTAGTTTTGAATAGACTGTATTTACTCTAATTTGTTGAAAGAAGAAGCATTATGTGACTTGCCCTGAAAAATGAGCTGTTAAAATTGCTCTGATAACAGCCTGGTCTAGTTCAGGCACAAGATGCCAAGGCGAGATCTGCTAAAGCCTTTCTACATGCAGAGGAACAAATAACAGTAGAGCAATTTTTTGGTGCCAATACAGAGGTTTTAGATCAGTCCCCACTCCAATGAAGCCAGTGAGAGCACGGCAGTGCCATTAGGTGTGGTGTGTGCAGGCACCACATCATCAGCTGTGCCCAGAGCATCCTTCTGCCCACGGGCAGCACAGCTCTGGCCAGGGGCTGCAGTGTGGGCCTGGCTTCAGCACTGAGCCTGGGAATGAGCAGGAGTGTTCCAGTTTATACAAATGCAGTGTATCAAACACATTTTCTCTCCCAAATGCTGTTTTCCAGAAGCAGTATTCTGCTCTTGACATGATGTAAACCAGACCTGTCAAAACCCCTATAAGACACTACCCCGAACCCCAACAAACACTCAATGCATGGACTTTGGCAGAACTCTTGTTTAGCTCACCCCTCTGCATAGAGTTTCTTTTGGGCTGGAGTTACATGTCTGTCCATCAAGAGAAGGGATACACAATAAAGGTGAATAAAGGAGTATATGGTCTGAAAATGTGCTTTGAAAGTAGGATATTACCTGGCATCTGTGTGTGTGATTCCATATGCCCTAAGACTGCCACACATTATCTCACTACAGTAACAGGGTGAGAGGACAGATGGAGAAACCCCAGCTCCTTGTTCCTGTTCTGAAACAGGAATGCTTTTACTGACACCGAGTCCAAACAGAGTGAACGAGTAGATAAGCAGACCCAAAATAATAATTCAGCAACTGTTAGCAGCCTTCTGAACACATCTGTGTTGTTTACAGTGCCAGAAGAGAGTGAGAGAGGTACCTTGGAGGTGTGTGTGAAAAGCTTGCAGCTCACTGTAATTTCAGACATGGTCTTATGCTCTACAAACCCTCTAACTTCAAAATAAAAGAGAAACAAGAGATCTGTGGATCTTACTTACACCCATTTCCTTCACTATGGAACATCAGTCATTTCAAAGTCTAGGCAGTGTCCAAAATGAGATACCCACTGAGAGAAAGAAATTACTAATTATACTTTAATGGGTATGGACTACTAGGTCTGTGTGTAACCCTGGTGCTGGAACTTCCTGACTTTTAGGTGAAAATTCATAATATTAAAAATCTTAAGGGAATATCTGTAAACAAGAATTACCACACCACTTATTTTTTTAAATTTTATTATGAAAGACCTCACTGTCTTTCCTCAGAAGTGTTTAGTATCAAACATTTAGTGCAAACTAGTTTGGCAGTACTGATCTACAGTGTGTAAGTGAGCTGCTTGCATGCTGATGTTATCTTTGTTTCTATTGTAAGGTAGTACAGCTGTGACTCATGTTTCTGCATAAATATTTAAATTATGATTTCAACATTTTCATTTTGACAATACTGTGCCAAATGCTGTTGTGATAGCTTCAAAAGATTTTCAAAAGCAAGTGGGAATAACTGATTGGCTTTCTTTAATGAAGCTATAATGAACTCTTCCAACAATTTCAAGGATACATCAAGGATATTCTGTAAACCAGTGTCATCCTACTGTTATGACCTTTAATGATCCTGTTGCTTGTTATATTGATCTATTATAATGTTACACTGTGATCTGAACTGCTAAAATTCAGGTATTTTTTCTACCTTTGCTAAGTGCTTACCTCACACACTGAATAATAAAACCCTACCTGCATATTCCAATATACAGCATAGCTCATTTGCACTCATCAATTGTGATTCAGTATTCCACAGCCTCATGAATAACCAAATAACCTATTTCAGGATTAGCAAATAAAATCTTTCAGCACAATTATGTTTCATTTAATTTGATCATTAATTATATTAATATGAATTGTGCTTGGCATTGCTTAATGGTACTTAACATTTTGAAGTTTGACAAACCCTGCCTTGTGTGCACTTCTTTGTTGGTGTGATAGCAGCAGTCAAACAAAAAGCCTGGTAAGAGTCAAAGTTATGATGGCATGGTCCAAAATGTGTCACTGGGTATGGCAGGCCCTGACTTAAGCTGGAAGTTCATCAGTGAGCTGAAACAAAGCAAGACAAGGTGCTATTTGTTTTCTTTAAGGTTTATGTGTCAGATTCACAGTGTAGAGGGATCATGTTGTGCTTGAAGTGGTCTGCACCTTTTAGGAGACTTGAGTCCACATAAGAATAGCTTGTGTTGGTGATACAAACCTATTTCCTGATGGAAAGACTTAAAAATGCATGTCTTGAAGTTTAGCTGAGGACATTATTATGGTTATCATCTTGTATTTTGCTTCACATGACAACATGATCCCTGTACATTCCAGATCCCTCCCTTTTCCTCCTTTTCCTCAAAAAAAAACCCCAAATTTGGAGAATATCTCATTTGTACTGTGACATCTCTAAAAAACATTTTATTTTTTGAAGCACTTTCTTCTGCTGAAGAGTCAGTTCTTAAGAACTGTACAAATGAAGTATCAATTGCCCTTGAAAAATCAAGGTTGACAAGCTGCACTGGTACATTCATTTCCCAAAAATGCTGTCCACAGAAGACTTGGAGTTAGATTCTAGTTATAAACTGCTAGAGAGTGAAGCAGTTTACATAGCTTTTCAAGTAACCTTCCTTCATATTGAGGCAGCACTCAGCTTTAGTGTTTGTGGAAGAAAGTGATGTTAATACTGAAACATCATGCAGGAAAAGGCATTAATATTTGTGTCATGTATGCTCTCAACTGGCTCCTGGTGTTGGAGAGGGAGTAGTAATAATGAAGGGATTTCTGCACTCATAAAAGCTAAAGGCAGAGAGTACCTGTATCAAACAGGTGAATGTATCAAAAAATAAGCTCTGTGGCAATTTTTTAGCAATGGGTCCACCTGCAAGATAACCTGTGCTGAAAAGCTTAGCAAAAATAAGTAGCTGAAGTGATATACCCCAACTTCCCAAAGCTGTTTATGAAGTAGCAAAGGAAATGTGGGTGCTGTTGAGCATGCTGACTAACTCATCTTGTTGCCAAAATAAACAGAATACAACTGCAACTGGCTTTAGTGGTGGGAGGGAACATGCTTGTTCTAGACAGTGACAACTGAGGGCCAGTGTGATCCTGTCTGTTTTGTAGTTGCACAAGACCTAGGAAGTGTGTCAGGAGATCAGGAAGCTAGAGCTGCTGTATCCTCAGCTATTGGAGTGCCCCATCCCTGCAGAACTGAAAATGAACAGTGCGGGAGATCCTTCCAGCTGAAGTGGATGTACATTGAAGGATAGGGAGAGAAGGAACTCCCAGCCCAGCAGCCCATAGATTTGAAGAAAAAAGCCACTAAAGAAAACCAAAATTAATTACTCCCAAACTGATGTCTTCCCATTACAAAAATTTAAGGAACCCATTCTTTCAGGTTTTGCTAACTGCAATTTAACTGTTATGTCTTTGGGAACATGCTATCCCATGCTTGTCTTTTAGGCTCCTTTGAACCATGTGGTGATGTAATTCCCTATAAAAAATAGGGTGTTAGATTAAAGTAATCACAAATTTGAAAAAGAGTCATTTTACTGGAATTCCCACTGCAACTTCTTAAGAGAATGTCTCAGGACTAAACCAAGCAAGATAAGCAGCCCACACAGTCGGGCTGACTCTTCCAAAGCAAATACGTACACAGGGTAGCACAGTAATACTGCCAGCTGAAGAATGTTGAAATACAACAGTGGGTGATAGTTGGTTCATACAAACTGAACTGGTTTTGCCAAAATAAACCAGCATGGGCTTTCCCCCAGCCTTTGTTCTGAGCTGGCTCAAGCCTTCAGCCTGTACTGGGGATGAGCTTTGGCTGATCTAACCATCCCCACAGATGGACCAAGGCAGGAGGGCACCTGTGTCTGGGCCAACCCTCTGCTCGGAGCAGGGTCAGTGAGATCAGGGCTGTGCCCCATCAGGTTTTGAGTATCTTGGAGGATGGAGATCCCACCTTTCTGAGCAACCTGCTCCTTTGTGTGACCACCTTCAGAGTAAAACGTTGTTTTCTTTTGTTTGCATGAGACTTCCTGTGCTCACTCGTGCCCTTTGTCTCTTTTTCTGTCACTGGACACCACTGAGAAAGGTCTGACTTTTAGTCCCTGTGTCAGGAATTTATATCTGAGCTTTTCCAAGTTGAGTATGCCCAGGTGTGTCAATTCCTCACACATGACAAATGCTCTAACACTTCATCTATTGTTGTGGCTTGTCACAGGTCTCCCTCCTCTAATCCTGGCAATCCCAGAGCAGGGTGCAGCACTCCAGATATCACAGAATCAAGGAATGCTTTGGGCTGGAGGAGACCTTAAGATGATGTAGTTCCAGCTGCTGTGCCATGGGCAGGGAGACCTTCCACTAGACCATGTTGCTCAAAGCCCCATCCAACCTGAACTGAACATCCATGGCTTCTGTAGGCAACAGGTGTGTCTGAGCAGGGCTGAGTGAAGGATCATCTCCCCTGCCCTGCTGCTGACGCTCTGCCGGACCCAGCCCAAGGTGCTCTCCACCTTCTTTGTTGCAATTGCTGCAAACAGGGGTTCAACTTGGAGTCCAGCAGGACACCCTGGACCTGTCTTGCAGAGCTGCTTCCCAGCAGGTTGGTCCCTGGCCTGTCCCAGCGCAGGGACTCGGCACTTCCTCTTGCAGAGCTCCATCAGGCTCCTGTCAGCCAATTTCTCCAGCCTGTTGAGATCCCTCAGGACAGCACTGGGCTCTCTTGGACAAATCATTCCAGCAATGCTCCTGTGCCACTTCCCAGCTTAAAGGGCTGCTACTCATTTACCCGTCCTTATCTCCATGATTGATGAGTTATAATTAATATATACAGTAATTAGAAAAACATCTATGTACATATAGCAATCACACTGGTCCCAGGCTCCAGCTCATAATGGGACAGCATTGCAACAGCTGATACAGATCTAGAGCTCTTTAGATGGAAAGATTAGAGCTTGGATGCCGACAGAGGTATTAAGAAGCTTGCTTACACTGCATAGAGTTCCAGTAACAGACATTGCATTAGCTTTTGTTGAAAAAAAATTATTTATGAACTTTCGAAACTAATTAAATTAATAAAATTCTATTAATATTCCAGTTTGATGAGTCATGAAATTTGAGTACACTCTTGTGCAGGGCAGCTAAGGGCAAGGCTGCAATTCTGCTGTGTGAAAGGAAGACTCTGGAGTCTCAGGAGCAGAGAGAGAAGCCTGATATTGAGTAATAAATTGTTACCTCAGGTTTGTGTGCTGATGTGAAATTGAAATGTATTTTTGTTTCCAGGGTGTGTGTTGGTGTATGTGTTTTGTTTCTGACTCACAAAACTCATTTCCATATGGGAGACTAAGGATTTGTAAAGACTATGGATGAAGGCCATATCCTTGGATAATCATGGAGCACTGGGTGTGTAGAAGGCAGTTGGAAGCCACAATCAGAATCCAGCAGGTGCACTCCTTAAATACAGATACACTCCATGCTCCTTTCTTAAAGTAACAGAAACACCTCTTGCTCCCAGCTACCACCTCCAGCAATGTTTGCTACTTCATGAACATTTCTCCCTGCAGCTCACAAAGGCTTTTGAATCTGTAGCAATCATCAGGTTTTGGTATAAGACCAAAACCTGTTTGGTGTATCGGCCCCACCCCACCTTTGCATCAAACCTGTACTATGACCATGTTCCTTCCTGTCATTGTACTTGTATTTTTCTGCTTTTTCCTGAATATGGAGGGACTTGAGGAAATGTGATTTTTAATCCAGTCCTTTAGTCCTTGTATCACTGAAGCAGAATGCAGTACTGCATGTATTTCATCTGTACATCTGAGCAACTTAAAGCACACATCTCAGAGAGTCTGCTCTACTGCTTTATATGCATCAGTGTATACTCATGCATCATGTAAAAATAGTAATGACAATGTGTCTGAAAGATGATGTGCAAGAATAAACTGACACCTTACATCATTTAATTTATGGTACTTTAATACCAAGTTAATGCATTTCTCAATTAAGAATTTATAAACTGGTAATTCATAGAAAAAAAATAAATCACAGCTTCACAAAAAGCTAACTTTAACAGTTTGTCCCCTCCCCGCCAACAAGCAGTTTACAATATATTTCAACTATGTTGGTAGAAAGTTAACAGTGATGTGAAACTCTTAAAAAACATTTGCAACAGCAATTGAAAATAAAATAATGATTCTTACTCTGTGAAAAATTAATAGGAATTGTGTTTCCCAGTAAAAGATAAGTCAGAAAAGCAGCAAAAAATCCCTCTCCTACTTGTTAGGTACAAGCTTTCCCCCCGCCACATTTATCATGGACAAAGGCAACACTTCAGCATTATTCGTTCCTAGGTTCAGCACTTCAGTGGTTTTGGCAAGACTCAAAAGCCAGAGTCAGAAGTCCAGAATTGGAGGTGTGTGCTACCCCTGCTCCCTGTGTCTCACAGGGCTGCTCCACTCCACTTTCTCGGGGTACAGTGGGATCAGAAAAAGCTCGGAGTAAAGGTAAAGAGTATGAAAATTTTTCTATGGGATCATCCTCTTTCTTTACTCTGCACCTCTCCAATACAAACTGGAAACACCAGTTTGTATATATACCAATATAATAAAATTTTGGCTGTCACACTTCACATGGGAGTATTTACAGGAGAGACAGGATTTGAATGATGCTGTTATATTTTCACCTGTGTACAAAATCCCTTCTCTGCTGAGGTTATACATGCAACCAAAGGACGAAAAATGTTCCTTCTCTAAGTTAAAAGTCACATTTTCAAAAGTCATTGCACTTGACAATAAAAAGGCAATTAATATGCATTTGATATTAAATATATTGTACAGACCTGAACTGTGCAATTCATTGCTTCGGACATATGTAACATCCTTTTAAAAACTAAGCCTCTAATCATAGTTTAACAAAGAAAAATTTTGTTAAAGACAAAAATTTTTAAGAACAAATGCACACAAAAAACCACTCCCTTTAACTCCTAGTGCATTTAAACACATCTTTGAAATTCTCGGTGTTGTTCCCACATTAAACCTTGCTGCCATTCCATACTGATCTAATGACACTATACAAGAACACTTTTTCCTTGACCTAACTAATAAGGCTGGCATTGGGATGCAGTTGGTACAAACAGGAAAGCTGAAGATAAGTTTATTATCTCACTCCTTTCATGTGGAAAACGAAAGGTTTCAAGGTGGATGTGACTCAGTTGTCACCATTGTCTGTAAATTCCAGCGGCCCATTTCAGGTGCCAGGTACTTACTCTGCCGAGCCAGGGTTTTGGATTATCCCAGCATATTTTGCAACAACTTGCAGTTAAACCTAGGACATGGAAACTGAAAGGGGAATTTTGGTCCCTGAGATACACTAAATGAAATCAGGACTAAAGCATTGATATTTAGTATGGAGTGGACCCTTTATAATGAAAACTAAGTTAGCTTCAACTTTCTAAAGTGAAACAAATAGTCACTTCAGCAGGATGACAAAATATATGCAGTATTGGTCAAGAAAAGTGCACTGTACAGAGTAGTTTGAAGAGTTATCAGTTGCTGAGGACCAAGCAGCTGTCCTGTTGATAGCAGGCTGCATCAAACTTGTCTTTCCAAGCTAGCACAAAACCACAAGATGAAATCTGGCCATAACCAAAACACTATTTTCTCTCATCTCTTTAAAGGTACAACTACAGGACTTGGTGTTGTAAATACTTATGATGGGCCAAGTGGCTACACGTGCCAGAGCCAAACCCAACTTTTTAACCTTGCAACTGAACATTTCAGCAGTACTCTGTGGACCATAGCAGCAAACTCCTCATTGCCAAACCAGTGTCAATGTGTGCTACTGGTAATCTATCTTGGGCTAGTGTTTAAAAGGTTTGTACCATGGAAGGTGTTTCAGACCAGCAGCAACTACAATAAAACATCTTTGGCAACCATTGACATATGAAAAATAATTCACAGCAGCTGGAATAATTGTAAGATGTTTACAAAGTTCCATAGTGCATCATTAACTTTCTGAAGTGTGTTGCATGTAGTACCAAACTCCTGAAAAGGACAGCTAAACATCTGCCATCATTACCTCAGAGATTGCAGGTTTTTTCATACCACTTTCTCAGACAAAGCTGGGGCTTGTGAAATTTTAGAGGATGATGTGAAATAGTCCACACAAAGGCTTCCAGTGCATTTGGAGTTGATTTGGGCAAGGGAACAGAAGACTGAATTTTCAGTGCACCACTGGGAAGTTATTCAGGGACTGGTGACCGATGGATTCATGAATAGATTGAACCACAAAAGTAGCATGATCACATTGGTGGTGGAATCTCTCCAGACAACAAAACAAACCGAAACAAAAAAATCAGCTGCATCCAGTGAGTCCACTAAGTAGTCTCATTTACCTTAAATAAGAAAATGTGTGCATTAGGAACACAGAACTTATTCTAAAACATTTGTACCACTCTATAATGCAGCTGAGCTATAAGAGGAATTCAGTAAAACCAACTTTTGTTTTCAACTACTGCAATTATAAATTAGACATGTCTTGTGACACCAGATAAGACAGCTCTTAAGTGTGTGGGATGTGCACATAGTAGGAGAGTAGAGACCACACTATTAATATGGGTAAATTTTTAACAAGTAGAAGATTATTTTCTTCAGAATAGGAGCTCAGCTTTCAGAAATTTGGGAAATATTATTGCAACTACCTTGCAGAACTGCATAGTGATCCCTGTATATAAATTAGTATGCAACTTGGCAGCAAATATCACAACACAAAAAACTAAAAAGATAAAACAGAATCTTAAAAAAAACCCCACCAGGTATTTAAGCAGTGAGAATATAGTTTTGCTATCAGCACTGACATCTCATTCTGTGGGAATAAGGTCAAAGAACTTTATACCCCAGATATCACATAAGACTCCATATATAGCTAATCACTACTATACCTCACTTGAGAGATGACAATTTAAGCCCACAAAGGCATTTATTTAAATTTGAATCTAATAAAATATAGGATCATTTTCAGTTAACTCCTACCCACCCCAAAAAAAAAAAAAAAAAAAAAGGTACAGCTGTGGAATATATTGAAATCTTTCAGATGTCCACTTCCAAGATGAGTATGAAGTGTGAAAGACATAAAAAATCTTAGCATGAGGCTTGCTTCAATAGTGAAATTATACCAACCATTTCTCTCCAGGAGAGAAAAATGAAGATCATAAAATAACGTACGAGTAATTGACCTGATTTTGATGAAATTATGAAATGATGTAATTAAATAGAGTATTGTTCAGTCATCAGGTGCCACATGAAAAGGCAGTTTAGTGGTTCTGTAAATGGGGTTTTGCTAGGTTAGTGTTCTCTATTCTGGCACAGCAGATTTTTCATTCACATTTCAGTATCTGTAAAATCAAGGCCCTGCCCTAGACAGACGTGTTCAACATCAGCACTGTTGCTATGCAAGACTTACTGCTGTTTCAGCACATGGAGGATGAATTCAATCCTCCCTAAATTCAATCCTCAAACCTACTACTCTGATGACTGCACAGGAGTTACAGTGTTTCACTAAAAGATAAAATGTAACAAAATAATTAAATGGAGTTTCAATACTGAATTAGAAGGAAAGCCTGGTCAGCAAGTTTTTTCTTTTAAAGACAAAAGGATATTTACCAGAGCAAGTGTTTCAGGGGGAAGCAGCCCTGCTCCAATTGACAGTGCAAATTCTGTATTTCATGTGCTACACTAATGCACAGCTGGGCAAAACTACAGCCTGTGTGTAACATCACTGTTGCTGTTCCTTTTGAGATTTCATCATTTTTAAAACAAAGAGCAGGAAATTTCTTACAACTTCTCCTGTCTCCAAGCTTACCATGTAAATAATAATGCAATATATTAATATATAATTATATTGGTATGTAAAACTATATACACATAGCCACAGTAACCATATTGATAGCTAGTGTTATCTGAAAACAAGGTCAAAAATGGGTTCTAAAGGCCACGGTGAGTTGAGATGAATATGTTTCCCACTTGTGGGTCAGCAAGGCACTGACAAGCTTAAGGAAGGCAGAAAAAGAATTCTTTTGAGTTCCAGAAGTGCAAATTTAATATGCAAGTTACTGATTAGTTGTTTTTAAAAAGCAACCCCTGAAATTAAGTTGCTTATCTGCTCATTTATCATTGATTTTCCATATTATTTTAGGTACCCTCTGCATTTTGAAGAACCTGACCTGGAATTTATATTCATGTTACTTTGTTCAGCATGTTAAAAATTTACCCACTTATTCACAGCTCTTTTTATTTTAATCTTGATAATATAGATCTTTCTCACTCACAGATACATGCTAGAGTTAGTAAATCACTGTCAATCCATTTGTTCAGTTTGATTTTGGCTAGCACTTGTTTAGTTTGATTTTAGTTCTCCTACAAGCTGCAACCATCTCTTCCATGCAAGGAAAATTACAATTGAATAGTTAATTCAGGCTGAATGAGTAGAAACAAAATAGAAACACATAATCACAGGGGCATGCTAGACTCCTCAACTGTCTGTTTAATTAATACTCCCTGCCTACCCTCCAAAACCAAAACAAAAAAAGAAAACTCAACACCCCCTAAACAGCTTACTAAGCAGCAATAATACCTATACTGTAAAATACTTAATTTGGAAGGAAATTCTGCAACAAAAAGGAATAAATTACATCATCAAATAAACTTCCTTTTCTTACTGTAAGAATATCTTAATGACATGTCTTACTTCTGGCATAAGTAACACTAACACTGTCATCTATATCAAGAATTTTCTTTTAAAATAAATCATATGTTAACAGGTTGAAGATGCATCTTCATTGCATATGCACACAGTCCCTTCCCAGTTTTGCAGCTAAGCCTTTTAGGGTCTCTTCTTTTTAGACTAAATTAATTCACTTATACATCAAGAGAAAAGTACAAGAAGGATGTTTTATAGATTTAGTGGATAAAGATTTCTAACAATACAATACTTCAAGGGGTCCAGAAAAATCAAATGGGTGCGTGAAGCCTTTCAGGGACAGAAGAAAAAGTTTGCACTTAATTTAAACAGTATCCTCGAAATAATTAAAATCTGTGCAAGAAGAAATACAGGATAAAGGATGGAATCTTATTCTAACTGCAATGCACACTGTAAAGCAGGCAATGCATAATTCTGCTAGGCTGCTCCAACCTGAACCCCTTTTACAAACTGTGTACAATCTGCACAGAGACAAAGCGAGGGGAGAGTCCAAGGTTTCATGTGCATCCAACAACTGAAAATTAAATGGCACAAGGATGGGTTTGAAATGGCATTCCCTTGGTTCCCTCAGGTACATTACACCTGATTCACACCCTCGAACATTTGTGTGCATGAACAACAAAAAGCATCAGTCATTTTTGCTAAAATGGAAAACAGAAAACCCCAAAACTTAAAATAGTGCAGATAGTTTTTAAAGTGTTCTAGTTCAAACAAAGACTAACCTGAGATGTACTTTGCTCCGATTAACATTACCATGCTACTCATAATAAAAATACCCAAAGGCAGACTAGAGAAGATACTAGTGTCACCTGATGGCATCCAGGGGATGGTGTTTCCAGTCAAGC
>VZTN01034475.1:0-78419 GCA_013400515.1 Erpornis zantholeuca | reverse complement strand
TTTCCAGGAGCTGCTTCCCTTGTAAAACATTGTGCTTGCAAAAGCTCTATTTGTGTAAAGAGCTCTGATTTCAGCAATTATTTCTGATAGTTGACTAGGATATAAAATTCTCAAATATACCATGTAGAACACAAGCACAACGTGTATAATTTGAAACCAAGTTTTAAAAGATACAAGGTATGGGAAATATTGACATCGATACTTAATTGTAACACTGTTGTAATTAACCCTTTGTGATGTCCTTTGTGATCCCTCCTAAAGAGGTCTTAAGAGTTTAAGGACCTTTACTGCACTCTGGCTCCTCTTTACCCACAAAACTGCTTTCTGTGCAAGTGATTTTTTTCTTAATTATCATTTTGATACTTTTTCTTGCAGATCAGGTCCTTTTTTTGCTTGTCATGTGAAGGCCTATAGATCCTCTGCCTTTGCAACAACCATTATAGAATCTGCCCTCTAATCATGGCAAATTTCTGAATCTAGTTCTGGGAAGGCAGGGGAGAAAGATTTATTATCTGAAGCAACAATGCTTTTCTCTAGTATTGGCACAAGAGAGCCCAGGACAACAGCTGAGCACCCTGTTCCTTCATTAGCCTTCCTGGACAAGGGCTGTCCATCTGCTTGCATAGTAAAGCCCTAATTCTAAGAGAGACTTTTTGGCACTNGGTAAGAAGTTTGTGTCTGCTAAGGTTCTCCAATATGTTTGATGGCAGCCAAGAACACAGGCAGTACTATGCATTGTGATGAGATTTACAGGAAAACAGGATCCCAGTGTGAGTGCCAGCTGAAAAAACCCAAAGAGCTCTGAAGAGCTGCCACCGCAATTACCTTGAAAATGCAAGGTGAACCTACTGACTAGTGGCTTCTGGTAGCTTTTAGATTGGCTCTTCCTGGTGATGCAAGAATTGATTATAATAATTTTAGAAAGGAAGGTGTGTAAAAGCTGTTTTGCCTATGGAAATATTTGGTGCTTCCAAAGCTAGGCAGCAGACCGCACAAATGGGTGTGAGGGCTGAGGCCCCTCTCTCTTCAATACTTTGTTGACAGAAGAGGAGAAATATCTCACAGACTGGTTTCATCCTTTTTATATCTTTCTTATCCCTCAGGAATATGTTCATGTGCACAGAGAAGAACAGGGCACAGAGCTCTAACAGAACACATGTGAATTTCAAGACATACAGTCATCAGAAAGCCTAAATAAGGGAATATGTTTTGACCTTTTTCATATGCATTTCCAAGATTGCCTCTCTCCTAATGAGCAGTGGTGTTAATGTTTGTTATGCTATTTTGGTTTTTTTCCAGGAGATGCTTTTGCCCATAGTGCAAATACTTATGGTTGAGCAGCCAAGAGGTAGCTGCCTCAGTTTGACACAGCTTTACTCTCACAAAGGCAGAAATGCTGAGTCTTGCTATTCAAAAGGCTGTAAAATGAAAACTGCTTAGTGTAGAAGAAGCAGTGCTAGCAATCTTAGCTGTGCTTTTATTAATATATGTGCACCTCCTTTTGGCAGAGATTACACTGCATTTAAAAACTGCTGCAGATGCTTTTTGGGGGGATCTAAGCCTGTCCATGTGGGTGGTGTTTTTTTTAAATAGCAGCAGGAGATTTCAATCATGCTGCAGATTTCACACTTGAAAGAATTTACAAAAGGTCCCATCCTTAGTCTGCTGAAAAGCTGTAAAAATTAGGCTTAACTTTTAACTGGTCTAGTGTTGGGGAATATATAAAAGGATTTCCATCTAGCAACCAAACAAAGGTACATCAGAATAAAAAGAAAATTCACATCTAAGGAAGAACTGGAAAAAAACCGTAGTTTTCATCTCTTTAAATTAGTCCTTGGATGAGAGCCTGAAAATTGAGTCTCTAGAAGGATTAGGAAGTAAACGTCTTCACTTTTCAGTCTATTACAAGATTATATCAGAGCTCATGATGAGTTGTTAAGGTGATGAAATACCCAGAGTTCAAGGCACCAAACTTCTGCTGATGGCTGTATTTGGTAGTTGTTAATCTAGCTTCTTATTGCAGATTTAGAAAAATGGACTGTTCTGATTTAATCCTCCCTCCTTGGAATTACCAGTGGTTCAGAGATTTATGTTTTACCTCTCTCAATAGCTCAGTATAGTCTTTCCATCTTCATGTGTCCACTTGTCTGTGACAAATACATGAATAAGGAATTAATGCTCTCTCTCTTTACCCACCCCACTCAGTACAGTTTTGCATCTTACTCAATAACAACAATTGTGAAATCTCAAACAATGGTCCATCAAGTTCATTCTGAATGCCTGGGGCTTCACAGAAAGGCAGCAGCCATGTGACATCTCTGTGCCTTTAGTCCACAGTTCAGTATTGTGGCTTTGGAAAACAGAACTGGATTTCATCCCTGGTCTTTTGGCGATCTGCTGAAATAATAATGCATAAATGTTGTTAACCCTCTAGTAATGGGTAGAATTATAGATGCTGAATGCATGAGTGTTTTCTTCCCAGACTTCACAGCAATCCATCTCAGATACTTTCCAATATGTGCTTGAAAAAACATATTGAAAAATTGGATGTGTTATCTATTGGGAAAAGTTTGTCCTTTGCACTCCCTCAGTATTTCATCCACACTTTTCAGTAGGGAAGTCCACAAATTACAGTTTTACAGAGAAAAAGGAGTAAGGGATGCAGCAAGATGAGAGTCAATTTCATTTAGATTTCTTAATAGATGCCTCAGGAAATTCATATTCCTCATACAATACTATGGCTTCTGTCCATTCATCTCCATGTGCCTTAGATTTTGGGTAGGAAGAGGCAAAGATGGGTCATAACAAGGTCTTGTAAATACCAATAGTTGCAGTGAGTGGGCAGAAGAGTGAGTAGGAGACAGGAAATGAAAAAATTACCTCAAATTCTCCATCTGAATTTGCTTTGGGAATTTGTCCCATGAGGCGCCCAATCTGAGCACCAACCTTGTGACCTCTTCAGGCTGCCTAAGGAGGTCTAGTGACACTCTTGACCCTCTTTCACATGAAGGCTGTTCCAGTTTTATGCTCCTTCTTTAATATTTTTGTTTCTTTTTTGTGTAAATCAGAATACCATCATTATTCATAGATGCACTTCATCTGGTTCTAAATCTTAAAGATCTCATCATATGTTATAACCTTAAGCCCCATAGGTGCTATTTAGTTTGAGAAAATTAATCATAAAATTATTTCTGACTCTTGGTGAGACATGGAATTGCTGGCTTCTGGAACAAGATGACAAATCAGAGCCACAGAATATCCTGATGTGGAAGAGACCCACAAGGATCATAGAAGTCCAACTCCTGGCCCTGCATGGGACACCTCAAGAGTTACACCATGTGCCTGAGAGCATTGTCCAAATGCTTCTTGAGCTCTGTCAGGATTGGTGCTGTGATCACTTCCCTGGGGAGCCTGATCCAGTGCCCAACCACCCTCTGGGTGAAGAACCTTTTCCTAATATCCAATCTAAACCTCCTCTGACACAGCTTCAGCTCATTCCCTCCTGTCCTGTCACTGGTCACCAGATTGAAGAGATCAGCCTGCTCCTCCTCTTCCCCTCATGAGAAATCTGTTGATTGCAATGAGGTCTCCCCTCAGTCTCATCTTCTCTGGGCTGAACAAGAGGATAGAAAGGAAGTGTTTTCTCACTGTGTTAAATTTATTGAATTCTGTTCCCTTAATGCAAATTATTTAAAATTCCAAGCAGTGCAGGAATAAGAATCAATACCTTTATCCTTAGTGATCTTAATGGTACTACAGTTACGTGTTGGAAAGGCTTCCTAGAAATTTCTGTCCCTCAGATATTTTCTCTCTCTGCCAGTTTGCCAAATCCAGCCACAATGTAAAAAGAGTGACTGGAGATGATACTGTTTTCCTTTTGGTTTCTTATGTGGCCATATGACTCAGCAAGATGAACTCCAGATAAACGGTGCTAATACACGTTTAGACATGTGCATGGGTAACTCAAATGGAATGAGCATTTTTAGCACTTTCTCTGACTCTCCTGATTTTCTATTGCTTGCAGGAAAGCACTGTGGGAGAGAAGAAAGCTGGTGAGAGGGTGGTAATAAAAGAGTTGTGATACCTGTTTCATGTAGAAGCAGTGGCGATAGTATGTTTTATGCAACTGCTTCATCTTCTTCATCTTTTCCTTTGACACATTTGTTTTTTTCTTCACATTGTCCTATCCCATAAAAAGACACTTCCTTTTATAGGAAAGTTTGTTTTGTTTCTCCCTTTCAACTCTTTTATTAATTATATTTAGGGAAATTGTTCATATCACACATTCTCTGTAGGCTTCTCCTTTATACATCCAGCCAGAGGTGAGATGAAGTTAGCCTTCATGGGTTGTAAAACACTTTTAGAGCTAAATTTGAGGCTGAGAAGGAGTGTGGTAATTATGCACTGTTAACAACAAATGGAAGTCAGCAAGGCAGAAAGGATGATTGGAAATTTGGACACAGATGCCTAAACTGGCAGCCTAGGAGACCATTTAGGGTAAGAGTGAGGTATGCAACAGCTGCTTGGATATATATAGTTTATATCCTCTGTGAAGGCTGCACTCAAAAACTGCCTTGGATGTAGGCAGAGACAAAAAACTAGTATAAAAGAAGTATAGTTACATTGTCATTACAATATTATCATGAGGTCTGTTCTCAGATGTGAGGATGATTTCTGTTAGATCAAGCAACCTGATCTACCTCTTCCCCAGGCTACTTTTCTGTGAAAGAGATGGTGGTTTATGTCCTTCTCACTTTAAAAATGCTTTGAAGCTAGCAGTAGTGAGGCAAAAAAATTGCTAGTGATAATTTCAGTAGAGATTTGTTGAACTGTGGTAAAGGAGAAAATATTTTCAAAGTATCAGAAGAAATGGACCACCATGTTCTCTAACAGTGTGACCTGGAAAGGCTCCAACTTGTGTCACTGGATCTGTCCTAATCTGTGCATCAGCTGATAGTCTGGATCACTCTTTATGAAGACCACTCCATAAATGGGTGAAAAAAATAACATGCAAGACCTCTGCCTTGCAAAAGCTCTCTCTGCTAGGAGCACAGAGTGCTCTAGGCAACAAAAGGGATGCTGAAATCAGAAAAAAATAGTCATAATCAGAACTTTGGCATCTGGGAGGCTGTACTTTTGCAGAATTTTCAGCTGGTTTGTAATAGTATTTCGGGACTGGCACACTAACAGGTTTAGATATGTTTTAATCCTCTTATGTAATTTAAGCATCTCTGGGAGTGGTGAGCATTCATTAAATTATTTGTTATGGTGGGAGTCCTATCATGTTGAGCCAGATGCTGCTTTCCATGAGATATGCTATTGTGTCTGGCTCAAAGTAAGCTGAATAACTCCATTAAATTCGATTAGTCTATAAAATAGATCTTTGCTATGTATTAAAATGCATCAGAGAACATCCTTGGCTCTTCTAAGCACCTGAAAAGTAACTTTATCAGCCATGCTACAGCTGACAGTTTTCTCCCTTCCTTTGATATTACTTTTGATTCTTTCTACATCATCACCCATCCTACAGACAAATGTTTGTAACAGCTGATTTAGTTGAGGAGAAATACAGTGGTGTGAAATGGCTCAGAGGTCTCCTTTATCACTGTATATTGCAGAACATTATCCAAATTAGAACAAACTTGATTTTGTAGGGAACAAAGAAAAATTGTTCAAGTCCATGCTCTGTATTATTTATTCTCCCTCCATTTTGTGAATTAGTACATTTGAGAATAACCTAGCCCTGCCTAATTTGCAAGCAAAGGCCCAGTCCTGTGTTTTAACAATGCCCAGATTGCCCTTGATCTGAAGAGGAGTTTGGAATTTACTAGTAATATGAAAGCAAACCATCATATAAGGCATATGCTCTCTTGGCATGGGTTACAACTGAGGTGAGACCAGACCAGAAATCTCATACATGTATATAATGTACAAAACTGCGGTATAATTTTTTTTTCACTTCCTTTCTGAAACATTTTCTCTAAGAGCTCTACTTCATTTATTTGTAGTTGAAAGTATCAACAACTGCATAGGCTTGAACTATATTTTCTGTCTTAATTCTCTGTTAGCTCCCAAGGAAGGATAGTTGTATCCATGTGCAGAGCACCAAGCACTGTTCCTTTGTGACTTGGTAGTCTGTAACCTGTGCTTGAACCAGTTCATTTTGACTCTTGGACTGACTGTATATATTGAGGCCAGTATCCAAAGTCTCTATGTTCTGTTCTCCATTCTAGCATTTTCTAGAATTTTCATCTACCTGTTCTCCATTGTAGCATTTTCTTTTACCTTTTGCTTCTCCATCTTCCAGGACCAGCCTGGCATTCTGCTTCCTGCCATTCTGCCCAAGCTCTGTATTACCTCTTTATAGTCTCTGGGCTGATGGGACCCCATCTGTCACACTCTGCTCACCCAGTCTGAGACCCCGATATCTTTGTCTCCTAGTTCTTGAGTGTTCTGGATCTTAATCATGTCCCTAGTGCTGCTTCCCATAATCCCCACACTTTCATTTATTTAGACAGTAAAGTATACAAAAGACAGTGTGCCAAGTTGGAAATCATAAAACACAATCACTGCTTAATAATGTGCCTTACAAGAACTATGTGTAGGTTTCTGTAAGTGTCAGCAGCTGCAAAAAGTGTTAGGTTTGAGTATATTATAATCCTTCCTTGAGAGGAGCATTTATGGTTTGAGTAAAAGCTGGGGCTATATATTTTTTTATGAGTTAAATAAATAAAAGCATAAGTTCTTATGTCACATTTTGAAGATTACACTTCTCAACTTGCAACCATTCACACATCTTTTGGAATAAATATAAAATATTTTTATGGAGTGTGGAGAAAAACACGATGACCATGTGTATCATCTGTGCTATAAACTGAAAACTAACAAATAGTTTCATTGGAAATTTGGCCAGCTTCAGAGTTCTCAGCTGCAGCTATCTGAAATGAAGCTGAAAACTGTTACAGAGCAACCCTGAGCCTCTTAAAATCCACTTGTAAATCCAAATAGTTTTAAAAGTGAAGGCCACTGGGATGTGTTTGTCTGCACCACTCTTCCTCAGCCATGCGGCCAGGCCTTGTTTGATGAGGAGCTCCACAGTCCAGCCCTGCCACAGGCACTGGGGGGGGTCCCACCAAGAAGTTTAGCTCTGTGCTGTCATCCTCTGTGTGGCCATGGTAAAATCAACTCTGGCCACTGTGGGTCTATTAGGCTCAATTTTTAATTAATTTAGTACTGTCTGCTTGGCAGTGCTCTGCTAGTCTAATCAGGACCACTTCTGAATAACTTCCAAGCAGAGAACCTGGTGAGGAACCCACCCCTGGAAGGAACCCAAGCTCCCTGGCACCGTGTCAGACCCACAGACAGAGAAAGAGAAAGCAAGCAGGAGCTCTGCCTTCCCTCTTGGACCTGTTTTCTGATCTCAGACTGCTGAAGGTAAAAACAGGAGCACACCCTTAGTTCAGTGCCTGTCTCATGCGGCTCCTGTGCCTTTTCCTTGACTGTAGCAACAGCAACACTCTCCTGTCATTTGTACTGCTGGAATGCAGACAAATGGGAAAAGAGCAGCAAATACAGTTCATAGAACATATGGCTGATCTGACATAAGACTTCCCTGGGTCCCTAGATGTGGTGACTTCATCCATTAGACAATTCTTCTCCTAAAACATTTAAAAATGAAAAAAAGTCATGCTGCTGGTGAAGTGACAGGTTCCGATGTCACCGTTAGCCTGTGAATGACAATTTGAGCAGTGCTCATCTAAGGTAACTACTTGTGTTCAATACATTCTCCTGCAGCCAACCTTTTAGAAGTCACAGAATTTAAATAAAAATGTTTATATGCACATGGATTTTTATCACATACATCTGGACCCAATCAAACATTTCCCTAATGAAATGCATCAGGGCAAGGACAAGTTTTAAAAATACACAAATTTTAGGAAATGTCTTTGATGGAAAGCCAATTTTTCAACCAGTGGAAAGCAATAAGCATTACCTTTGAGGAAAGGTGGCACATGTTTTAGTAAGCCATTTTAAATGGGATTAGTTAGCTCTGAAATAAATATTACCAACAGGTTTAACAAAGGTGAAAGGAAGGGATGTTTCTGAAATGCCCAACTCATTTTGGACTAAAAACAGTTAATGAACTCCTGAAATGGGAGGACTTGTACCAAATAATTTCTCAGAATACCTGGAATGCATTGTCCCTGTTCTTTTCCCCCTGGAGTAAAACAAAATGCCATTGCTATCCTGTTTGGCAGCAAGACTGACCTATTATTGACTACCTTATGGTAGCCGAGATGACACAGTTATCTTGAGTTCCTTGTGTTTATTTTGAGATAAGTTATAGGGTTTATTTCTAGTTTGCTGTTGTTTCTTATGTTTGTACTAAAATACAAACATAGCTGAAATGTAACAGTCAAGATTTTTTTTCTTAAATTTAAAGGCAGATAATTAATCATAGATGCTTTTGGCTCACCTAAAAAGAGAAGAAATGTTGTTTTGGCTCTTCTTTACTGCTTTGATGCTGAAAACCATCCTGGTTTATAAACAATGTTTTACTATTAATAGTTTAATTGAATGCAAGATATTCCATTGCAATGTCAGAGTAGTTACATATTACTGGCTGAAGTCTTTTTTGCCTCATGTTTTGGGTTCCTTAATGTGGTTGTAGTGATAAAAAGGGAAGCAACAACAGGGCTATGAAGAGAATATAATAGACCTCAGAGTAAATCTTGTTTTCTTGAAACATGTTTCCTTCCATTAGTCCTTCTCACAGTGAATTTCATTGTAGTGACCATCCCAGTTTGATTTCTCCTGGACAGAAATTCTCTGCAGCTAAAAATCTATGGCATGGTAACAGTAGAGGCAGATTTGTCTTTCTTTGCCAGAACTTCCTTGTTCTCTTCCATATGTTCAGATATTCAGTGAAGCACCAGTTTCCACAATGATATCACTATTTATTGTATCTGTGGAGTTCCTATCTTGAGATATCTTGAAAGGACACATTATTTGGGAAAAGTTGAATTGCCATCCCCTTATAACTTAAGACAATGTAAATATGCCTTTTGAAAAACACCTAAATACTGACACTCACATCTGCAGATCAGTTCACCCCCAGAAATTAGGTAATTCACACTGATAGGACAGGTAATAGAAAAAATCAGAAGAAACCAGACATAAATATGCCTCTGCTACTCAGTAGGGAACAATTTTTCCAAACAAAGTTTTGTGAGTTTAATTTATTTAATTTATTATTAGTTTAATTTTTAACAAAAACTCTATTAAAAAAATAAAAATACATGATTACCTAAAATGATGCAGAATAGAATTATAGTGCAAGGGCCCTAATGCAAATTCTGGTGTGTGACTGAGTAGCAGTCCAGGCAAGAGGTTGCTGTGAAAACGATATGTGCCATTACAGAGCCTGAAGGGAAAAATAGTAATTCCTTGCTAAAGCATGTACATGATAAGAACATATTTTTATGCAGAAAATATCAAGACTATTCACAGGGTTTATAATTCAAGAAAGGCACAATTTTAATGACAGAAGATGAGAGTACAGATTACCTGAGACAACACAGTTATAGTGTAGAACACAAATGGGGTTATTTAGGGGGGCTCCTAACCTCAAAACTACTCCCAGCAAAGGAAGAACAGCTCAAGTGGACCAAAACAGTCATGAATGATGAGGTCTGAATGGCAGACACACCTGCTGACATTTTTCTATCTGCCAATTTTTTATAACCTTATAAACAATCAGCAGGTGGGACAAACACCGCAATTTCTACTTTTACCACCCACAGCAAAGAAATTGCTCTGTAGGAAGCTCTGAGACATAAGAAGCTCTGAAATTTCTGGTGAGCTTGGACTGAAATACAAAACTCGAGCCTCAACTCCTTGTGGTTACTGATGTTTTCATGGTACTTGTGTGAGCAGGAGGGTCAGCACATCCTGCTGATCTGAAAAGACTCAGTGCTCTTTCACTTCTGTGCAATATGCTCATGGATCAGAAGGCCTTAGCTCATGCTGGGTGCAACTAAACAGCTCCAAAGTTTAAGCTTCAGTGTTAGCAAAGCAAGGGCAGATGTGATTTGAATTTGTTAGGTGCAGGGAGATATTCTTCACCGAGATATGTAGAAAAAAAGGAATGTGGATGTGAAGAGCCTCAGAACTATATTGTGCTTGCAACTTACACAGTCTGCATAGCTCTCTGCATCCCTTTCAATATAAAAAGGCCCTCTAGACCCCTAGGAGGATATTCTGATGTGGATGCTGGTTTTAAGAGGATGGAAGAGGAAAAATGCAATGGAAAGTTGGATTGGCATCTCAGCCCAAACCATGCTAATGGCAAAGAGCCCTATGATTTAAATAATTTAGGATATTGCCTTTAATTGGTTCTGGTTACGTAAGCTCTGTTAATATCTTTCCTCCCAGTGTTTCTCTGAAGGAATGTGCTCTAATGAGTAAATGTCCTGTCCATCTTTTTAAGGATGGGGTGCTAGTCACAGAGACAGTTCCCATAGAAATCACCACCCAGAAGTGGATTAAGTGACAAACACCAGGGCCAAAGGGCCCCAATGGCTGGAGTCATGTCATTATCAGAGAGTTTAAATTTCTGTCTTTCGTTTGGGGAAAAAAAAAAAGACACTAAACATACACCTACTGTGTAGTTGAGGAAAACAGTTTTTGAAAACACTAACATGCCTGAGAGGTATGTACTATATTTTAATAGAAAACCAATTCCAGATTCATTGTCTAAGTCAATGCAACAACTCTCTTCATCTAAAGAAACTCCTTACAGTGCTTTGCAAGCACATATTACCCCCTCCTTCTACCCCCCTGCCTGCTCCCCCACTCCCCCTGCCCCCAGCAACTCCCTCCCACACATCCAGAAAAAAAGAAATCTCATCATTTGACTGAGGTGCTCTGGCTCAGGCTGCCTATGGTATTGACCCAGAGGTCATGACCAAAGTCCTGAAATTCTGTTCTGTTCTGTGGACACAAGAAGTAGCCAAAATTTTATTCCTGACCAAATGTTCTTCCCGATCATGTTTTGTGCACTGAAAGTCAGGCACGCACGTGCAGTTGTCTCTGCTTAGCCCAGGCAATTAGGCTGCCTGCAGAAATCACTTGCAGTGAACTGCCCTTCCACACTCCAGTTTTAAAGTGTTGGCTCTGCATGGGCTATGAGTGAAAATAATTTCAGCCAGCAGTTTTACACCAGGTGGTTACTATTTTTTTTAGGGACTTGCTGCTTTAGGATATTTTATCTTTATTCAGTCTCCTTTTGCAAAAGCAAGTCTTGTCAGCGATTCACTGCAAGGAGAGATGGAAGAGTCAACTAGATGGTTACACTGGATTGTCACTGATGGCCTTTACGTGCTTAAGACAATAAAAGAGAAGGATTTACCAAAAGTATGTGTAGCTTCATATCAGAACATTTTTATGTCACTTAAGGGTTCATCTATGGGAAGAGACAGTAAGTAATTTTGGGATGGGGGAAATGATGAGAACATCTCCTTTGTCATTCTAGGGAGGGTTGGGGACTGGGAAAGTGACCTTTGTCATTACACCTCACTAGGAACAGAAGACCATGATGGCCTGAGCGTACAGTGACCGTTTGTCACTTCTATGCCTTCTTCTATGGCTGTCTAGGGCACAAGCTGCCCCTTCCAGTTGTGCTGGGCACTCATGATGAACAGTCCTCTCTTCTTCCTGTCATAGTTTAAGAATGGTGTTCTCCAAAGTAGCATTTCCGCTGAAATCACTCCAAGCCATTTCTCTCATTCCACACTTCCCCTCACCCTCCTCTATGGCAGAATGGAGAGGAGAATTGGAGGCACAAATGGTAAAGAGCATGGGTTGAGATAAGAACAATTTACTGGAAACAGTGGTGAGATAAGAAAATGAACAGTAACAGAAACAAAATAGAGGGTACAAGAAAAAAACCCATTATTACTCACCCCAGAAATTCCCAACAATAGACAGTAGACAATACCTGTCTGCTGCCTCTGCCACACCACCCCCTCCATCTTGGAGGCATTACCCAACTGCTCCCTTTGCCACCCTCACTCCGCTCCTCTCTTCTCAAGAGACTCCTTTCCCCCCACCCTGGCTGTGATGTGAGGTGGTGTAGGATAACCTCCATGTCCTGGCCATACCCCCTTCAGACTACTGCAAAAAATCAACTCAGTCCTAGCTGGAACCAGGACACCTCCCCACAGGAAAAGATTAAAGCATGAGTATGCTTGTTTCCCCAATGGGAGGGTGAACCAGCTTACCTGGTTCTTGGATGGGAAGTTTGTGTGTGTGCTTATATCAATATGCGTGTGTGTTCTTGTGATTATATAGCATGGTTGACATTTTTCTGAGGACATTAAAGAGTTACACACCTGTAGAGAATTTTAGGGTAACTGTTTTGGTCCAGGCACCTCTGCCTTCTCCACAAACACTGCACATAGTAGATTATTGTTAGGTGAACTTCCAGCATGAATAATAATTTCAGCAGCTTTCATCAGCAAGGTGTAGACACTGAATCTGCTTAATGGCTTCTTTATTACAAGGGTCCTTAAGATCTTTCTGCAGTCTCTCCCTGGTGTATTTTGGATGTCCTTCATGATCCTTAATGTCAGCCTTCTGGCAAATATACCCTTTGTATGTTATATATGTAAACAGATATGCTTTTAAGCCACTCATCTGCATTTCTTCATGTACTTATAGCCCTGCCAAGGGCTATGGAGACACAGGTGGCTTTGTGTTGTTTCACCTTCAGAACAGCAAGTTTATTCTTTTGAACATTTCATCATGTGAGCATTGTTCTCTAATACTGTTTTTTGAAAATTGGATCAAATGTCTGAATATGAAACTTGGAAATTTTGCCTGGCATCCAGGTTCCTGTAAACATGCCTTGCAATTTTGCTTTGCACAGTTTAAAAATTTGAATACATTTATTTTCCAGTGAAGTGTTATTTTGATTTAAGTTTTCTAACTTTCTGATGTATAGGTCAGGAGGGCTCTTACTTTGGAACAGACCTTTGTGAGAAGACAGAATGAATTTTGTTCCCCAGCATTACCTGTGGTTAGAGATCAGTGTGTCAGGTCGTGCAGCACTGCAGTGATTTTCATTTGGAAAGGATTTGTTTGAGGTGATCATGTAAAATGAGTTGTGGTGCTGCCCCAAAGCGGTGCTGTGTGGGACCCTTTGCCAGGGATAAGCAAATGCTTTCCTCTTGCTTAGACTTCCTGTGGTAGAATGTTTTTGTGCAAATATAGTGAAAGAATGAATGTTCAGTGACACAGAACACAGCTTAGATATTGATTGGTGTTAGTGTTGCATAACATTTAGGGACTCTGTAAGAAGCAGGGTCAAATCAATTTACATGTGTTTAAATACTCAGAAATAAAGCAATGGAAAAATTTTGGGAAAAACAATTCAGATCTTACCAGAAAATAATGTTTATTAAGCACTGAGCCAGCACAACCTCTCCCAGTCTTTAACAAAGCCATGAAGTTAAGAGCTGTTTTAGTTCTGAAGCAGTAACAGACAATGAGTATTGAAATTAGCAGAAAGTCAAGGCATTGTACATATCAAAATACATTTTGCAGAATTTCATTTTCACTTAGCAGAATTAATAAAGGGGATCAGCAAAAACTTACATGCCTGTGGCTTTTTAATGTAAAAATATACATAACCCTAGCATATATATAAATGTGGAGGGTTTCAGATCTTTAGAAATAAATACATTTTTATCATGTTGAATTTACGCATGGTAATATGAGGCTCAGAGAACATAAATGCCTATATTGCCTAGAAGATTAATGAGCAAAGTGAGCTACCATCAACCTGTCTTTGCTCCCCATCCCAGGGAATGAGGAACAGCCACTGTGGTCCATAGGAAGATAGCGTGACATGAGGCCCTCCTACTTTTCCACTCTATAGGACTTTTATGGCTACGTAACTGTCTCTTTCACTATAAAAGCCCCTTATTTCTCCCTAAAAGTGCTTTCTGTCACCCAAAGAGACGACCTCTGATACACAGTTGGTTTTTAAAGCTAGGTTTGCATGTGAAAGTAGATTCTGGTGTGACAGCAACTTAAGTTTACATCTCTGCCAGCAATACATATGTTATACATACCTAGATTAATACATTAACTGGGGAGAGGTAGGAACAATTGTAAAGATTGGTTTAGATTCACATTGGAAATAAGAACACAATGTAGGTTCTATTTCTGTATCTGAATGTCCTCAATATTGAATTAGGTTCAGGTATAACATTGTCACCTTGGAGCTGTCTCCATAAATTTTTGTACTTGATTCTTGTATTTTTTTTCATGGCTTTTTAAATTAGATGGTTTTTAATCATGCCTACTGGCACATGAAAAAGTAAGTTTTCTGACAGAAAGAATCTATTTCTTAAATAGCTGAAGTTATGCTCTTTTAAAATCAGCTTTGAGTCTGGAAAAAGCTGTTTTGTGAGGTTTCCAGAGGTTCCTGCCAAAATGCCATGAGACCATTACTTCACATTTACTTCCAGATTTATCTGGAACCCAGAAGTGCAGACACAACACAGAAGAGCTGGAAGAAGCAAGAGTTCATCAACTATTTCTGAACTTTCAAAATGAATTATTTCTGGTTCAGTCTGAGAAAAACAGAAAAGTTTGGGTGGGGAGGAAGTTGACTTTATTTCCCAGCACTTTTCTCTTCTGAAATCAATCCTCCTCAGATTAAAGATCACTTCTATTAATTAGAAGGTAATTATCCATTTGCTGTCTAAACAATAGCTTATTCTGTTGAAACTAAAAAATAATATCTTCTAGCTCATCATCTTTCATGTATTGGCAGAAGATCTTATGTACACACTGAGAAAAAGGCTTGGTCCCTCTGGGAATGCATGCATGGGGAGGAAAAAACCGCACTCGTTTGAGGAGGGTGATTATAATGCTGCCCACATTACTTCAGGTATGTGCAAGTCAAATACCCACTGACCTGAAGCAGTCTTGGTTCAGACAGCCCAGCATGTTTCCTGCCTGCTGTGACCTGGCGTAGCCTAGGACAGCGCGAGGTTTCTCGGTGCGTGGCTGGTCGCCGCTGCTTCCCTGGGAGTGGAGACTTGAAGGCTGGTGATAAAAGAAAGGAAAATTTGCCATTCAGAGTTAGATTTTTGAAATAATGAAACAAGGTAGGTTCATTATTTCAAATTAGTGCTTTCAGGTAGAGGTCATCCTTCCCTCCCTTCCACAGCTGAGTGGGGAGCACTTTCCTAAACTGAGGTCCAGATCTCAATGCTTTTCTAAGTACTGGGCAAAGACCAGTCCTACTGTGGTGCCAGTGCAATGGAGATACCAGGATGCCATAGGAGTGATGTCTGGTTTTGCCTGCATCTTTTGAACCTTCTCTGAAGTTCATTCAGAGAGAACTTTTATAAGAAAATTGGTTTGTGTAAGATAAAATACTTACTAATTTCTGGAAGGGAGGTGAGTTTAGACACACTTTCATTTTTTTTTCCCATGTAAATTAACTTTTTATTAGTAGCATAGAAGTAGACAACCTCAAGGAAATTCAAGCTCATTTTTGGTGAAGGAGAATACAATCACTTGCCTGCTTTCATAAATAGCCTAATGCTCCTAAAATTAAGTTTTTGGTGTATGCCCAAATATACCACAAAAAAAAAATATTTCTTGTAGTATTTTGGGTCTCCTGTTTGGCTCCAGCTGAGACTGAGAAATGTAGAAGCCATTTCAGACATAAATAATTGTAATAGTTTGTATTTGTAAAGTGATCCAGATACTAACAATAATGGACTGCAGTTGGAGTGTGAACATGGTAAAATGTCTCTATTACAAGTACAGTTCTTTAAATGAAGTGATGAAAGGGAGACATTAATTATATTAAGCCTGGTATACTTTGACTAGAGGTGTAGCAGCCTATGAAACTGAAAAGGCTGTTAATTCAATCACTGAAATGATTTAGCACAAGAAAATGAAGGTATGGTAATTTTAAAATGAAGTGAAGAGATTTTAACTGCCTAGAACTTAGACTTGCTTGGAACTGCAGAAAAAAGGGATGGGTGGGTGCATCACGTCTTATCCTTTTTCATTGTATTTTACACACAAAAGTAGAGACAAAGACACATAATTCAGACAGGTTCCTTTAAGTCATATAGTGTCTTCCTCTTGAGGCTTTAAGTAATCCTACTGTTCTTAGACATATTTCACCTTCAACTACAGAATGGTCTAAGTTTCCTAAGTAAGAAAACATGAGCATTTTTGTCATTTTTAAAGAGAAAGGGAGCAGGGGAAGCTTAGAGATGGCTGGCATGATTTACTGTGTTAGGAAAATAAATGTAGGCCTAAATGCTCATGAAGAGGAACAGACGATTTCCTTTTCACTGAGGATCCTTAACAGCATTTCTAGTACCTTGGTCCATATATATTCTTGGGCTGTACACTCCCTCAGATACAATACATGTCAGTTTGGTGTGAAACTCACTGACAGTGGTCACTGTTAAAACCCATGTTAATCAGACAATTACTGGGGTTACCCCATTAATAGTATCAGAAATAAACACGTATTTCTATAAAAGCATGTGGGGACTCTATTTCCAGTAAATTCAATTTCATAATCACCTATTTAAGACAACCAGGGTTGAATACTTCTATATTTCATGCTAAGGAATACACACAGATACAGTTTGTGCTTTAACAATTCTTGCAGGGTCATAAAGGAAAGTACAAGTTAGTGTTGACTTTTTAAACGGTAGTATTAACCTTGCATCCCAGGAAAATCAAACAACAAATCACATTTATGCAGTACTCATAAATCAGTAGAACACAAAGCTGAGCTGGACAACTTTTACATGACATCAATCACAAACTGTGAAATACCCAATAAAATTTCA
This sequence comes from Erpornis zantholeuca, assembly GCA_013400515.1. Classification (NCBI taxonomy): domain Eukaryota; kingdom Metazoa; phylum Chordata; class Aves; order Passeriformes; family Timaliidae; genus Erpornis; species Erpornis zantholeuca. The sequence continues at coordinate 61,521 of VZTN01034475.1, read as the reverse complement.
CAACATACCTGTGGAACAAGTTTTGCAATGTGCAAATAACACAGATTCCCTACTACCAGGAAGAAAAAAAAGTCTTTCAACACATACAATACAAATTCTACAGTGTACATGAAAAACAAGTTCCACCGTATGTATGGGGGTTTGAAGAATAAATACAGTATCTTAATAGTCACTAAACCTGAAGTGACCCATTGTCTCACATTGAATCAGTACTTGAGTTAGTGGTCTTTGATTGCCTCAGGGTTTTACTGTGAAGGTGAATCAATGTGAGAACTAGTCTTTTAAATGAATTGTTATATTTCTGACCTGAAATACCATGATCAGTCTAGAACCTGACTGTTATTGGCCCCAAAAATTGGCCCCTAACAGATTCATACAGCTTCTGAAAAGCAGAAGTGCCAAGAGAAAGGAATATAACCACCCAAAAAGATATAGATGCTTGTGCTTGGTTTTAACTGTATAGAGTAAACAGATTAAAGAATCTACAAGGAGAGGGAGCAGGAGGACAGACAGGCAGGCAGCAGTAAGGTATTAGAAGATACTCCTTCTGGGAGACCAGTAAAACAGCACTAGAGCAATAGAAGAGAGATAAAGTTGGGGATAGTGACCTGGACAAAAAAAAAAAAAGCAATAGATATTACTAATATCCATAATTTTATAAAACTGCCTAAAGAACGGAAGGTACATAAAGGAATTTACGCTCCTAGTATCAGTCTATGAGGTAATTACCATTGCCCTTGAGTTGGAAAGGATGCATCTCTTCTTCATCTGCATCCTGGTTCCAGCCAGGACAAGGTTAATTTTGGCACTAGCAGGAGGATCGTGGCTAGGACCCTGAGGTTATTCTACACAAACTCACACCTCGTGCGCGGGGTGGTTGGGAAGGGGTCCCTTCCACTCAGGAAGCATGGCAGAGAGGTGAGGTATTGCCATTTTCCATCTAGTGTGCACTCATGTGGTAATTGTTCACCTCTCTTGTACACTCTGTTATTAGTATTGTTGCTGTGACTGTTCATTTTTGTATCTCATGGATGCTTCCAGACAATTACTATTAACTCAGCCTGTGATCCTTACCTTTTGTGCCTCCAATTCTCCTCTCCAACCCACCACAAGGTGAGGAGGAAGGGGAGCTGGAGTGTGAATGAGCAGTGCATGGTTTGGAGTATTTCACTGGGAACTCTGAATTGGGGAATACCATTCCTAAACCACAACAGTTAGTCAAATTCTTTCTAAGTATTNAAAATGAAGGTATGGTAATTTTAAAATGAAGTGAAGAGATTTTAACTGCCTAGAACTTAGACTTGCTTGGAACTGCAGAAAAAAGGGATGGGTGGGTGCATCACGTCTTATCCTTTTTCATTGTATTTTACACACAAAAGTAGAGACAAAGACACATAATTCAGACAGGTTCCTTTAAGTCATATAGTGTCTTCCTCTTGAGGCTTTAAGTAATCCTACTGTTCTTAGACATATTTCACCTTCAACTACAGAATGGTCTAAGTTTCCTAAGTAAGAAAACATGAGCATTTTTGTCATTTTTAAAGAGAAAGGGAGCAGGGGAAGCTTAGAGATGGCTGGCATGATTTACTGTGTTAGGAAAATAAATGTAGGCCTAAATGCTCATGAAGAGGAACAGACGATTTCCTTTTCACTGAGGATCCTTAACAGCATTTCTAGTACCTTGGTCCATATATATTCTTGGGCTGTACACTCCCTCAGATACAATACATGTCAGTTTGGTGTGAAACTCACTGACAGTGGTCACTGTTAAAACCCATGTTAATCAGACAATTACTGGGGTTACCCCATTAATAGTATCAGAAATAAACACGTATTTCTATAAAAGCATGTGGGGACTCTATTTCCAGTAAATTCAATTTCATAATCACCTATTTAAGACAACCAGGGTTGAATACTTCTATATTTCATGCTAAGGAATACACACAGATACAGTTTGTGCTTTAACAATTCTTGCAGGGTCATAAAGGAAAGTACAAGTTAGTGTTGACTTTTTAAACGGTAGTATTAACCTTGCATCCCAGGAAAATCAAACAACAAATCACATTTATGCAGTACTCATAAATCAGTAGAACACAAAGCTGAGCTGGACAACTTTTACATGACATCAATCACAAACTGTGAAATACCCAATAAAATTTCACAACATACCTGTGGAACAAGTTTTGCAATGTGCAAATAACACAGATTCCCTACTACCAGGAAGAAAAAAAAGTCTTTCAACACATACAATACAAATTCTACAGTGTACATGAAAAACAAGTTCCACCGTATGTATGGGGGTTTGAAGAATAAATACAGTATCTTAATAGTCACTAAACCTGAAGTGACCCATTGTCTCACATTGAATCAGTACTTGAGTTAGTGGTCTTTGATTGCCTCAGGGTTTTACTGTGAAGGTGAATCAATGTGAGAACTAGTCTTTTAAATGAATTGTTATATTTCTGACCTGAAATACCATGATCAGTCTAGAACCTGACTGTTATTGGCCCCAAAAATTGGCCCCTAACAGATTCATACAGCTTCTGAAAAGCAGAAGTGCCAAGAGAAAGGAATATAACCACCCAAAAAGATATAGATGCTTGTGCTTGGTTTTAACTGTATAGAGTAAACAGATTAAAGAATCTACAAGGAGAGGGAGCAGGAGGACAGACAGGCAGGCAGCAGTAAGGTATTAGAAGATACTCCTTCTGGGAGACCAGTAAAACAGCACTAGAGCAATAGAAGAGAGATAAAGTTGGGGATAGTGACCTGGACAAAAAAAAAAAAAGCAATAGATATTACTAATATCCATAATTTTATAAAACTGCCTAAAGAACGGAAGGTACATAAAGGAATTTACGCTCCTAGTATCAGTCTATGAGGTAATTACCATTGCCCTTGAGTTGGAAAGGATGCATCTCTTCTTCATCTGCATCCTGGTTCCAGCCAGGACAAGGTTAATTTTGGCACTAGCAGGAGGATCGTGGCTAGGACCCTGAGGTTATTCTACACAAACTCACACCTCGTGCGCGGGGTGGTTGGGAAGGGGTCCCTTCCACTCAGGAAGCATGGCAGAGAGGTGAGGTATTGCCATTTTCCATCTAGTGTGCACTCATGTGGTAATTGTTCACCTCTCTTGTACACTCTGTTATTAGTATTGTTGCTGTGACTGTTCATTTTTGTATCTCATGGATGCTTCCAGACAATTACTATTAACTCAGCCTGTGATCCTTACCTTTTGTGCCTCCAATTCTCCTCTCCAACCCACCACAAGGTGAGGAGGAAGGGGAGCTGGAGTGTGAATGAGCAGTGCATGGTTTGGAGTATTTCACTGGGAACTCTGAATTGGGGAATACCATTCCTAAACCACAACAGTTAGTCAAATTCTTTCTAAGTATTTGGCCTTGCAGCTATGGAGGTGTATGAATGTTGCTTTAGCCATTGGAGTCTCTGGTCACAAAATGTACAAAAGCTCAGCTCCAAGAAAACGTATTTCTTTGCTTTTAACTGAAGTGAAAAGTAGTGGTGAAAAAGAAGAGCAGAAGGACATGGAAAGGTGGGTCACCAAGAGAGAAAAGAAAATTATAGGAATGCAGATGTGGAGAAAGCAGTTAAAAGTAAGACTTATCACTTCCAGATAGTCACTTGGGGGAGTGTTACAACATTAATAGCTTGATTTTTGCTTAGGAACAAGTGTAGAGTGGAGTAATATCCAGTTTTCTGCAGCTGTGAGAAGGGGCATTTATATTTTTCCGTCTCAAGCAGTTTCCATGTCCAAAATACTTGGCCACATATTGTGTGGAATGCACAAGCCCATCCAGGTGAGAAGTACTGTACTTTAGGCTATAGCAGCTCAGTACCTCAGTAATGTTACCAGTGAACTGATGTGCTGCTGTCACTGTTGATTACAATAATGACAGTATTCCTGTGTCTACTAGAAATCCTCAAAATCAGGCCAGAGAAGATAAATTCCTATTATTTATATAAACTGCAGCTTCTCTTTGGAGAAAGGTTAGAATTCATCAAAGAATGACAGGCTTTGTTCTTTTCAGATTTCTGTGAGATCTAGTCCAACTACATCCAAGAGCCAATAGAAAGTTATTGTGTATATATATATTTCCTTTTCAGTGCTGCTTATTAGTGAAGTAATTTGAGAAACTTGGAGTGAATGAATACTTTTCATGTACAACTAGGAATCAGAATCTTGTACCTTATTCCTGCCTCATCTTTCAGGCTTCCTTTGGGGCCTTCAAGTATACTTTCCTATGTATTTCTTTGTTCCACTCAACAAAGGAGACTCATGTTGAAAGTAGGGCACCTACTTAAGTGTTTAGTTGGATTAGGGTTCTTCAGAGGATTTCCTAATCTCTGGAAAAAAATGATTAATTGTTGAAGCATTAGGCCTTTAAGGCCTAGACTTCCATTAAATTTAGCTCTGAATCCTGGGCTGGGCTGACTGAATTCTTTTATGATCGCCAGACCTAGGGGTGTTATTGGCTTCTGAGTGCAGACAAAAATAGGAGGAGGTGAGTGCTGAGTGAGTAAAATGAGATTTAGAAACTAAAAACCAAAAAACAACCCCAAAAAACAGTGGAAGAGAAAGAATGCTCCAGTTACATTTTAAAACTTCCTTGGGTCATAGTCATGGAAGAGAAGATATTGTCTGCTTCTGTCTTTGTATTTAACTTTGTCAAACCAGCTTTCAAGATGAGAAAAATCAAAGTTGTGTGGTAGCAGTAGATTCTGAAATGCTGAAGTTGACCATGAAGCCTTGACCATGTTTGTGACAGTAATAGTTTCCCAGAAATGCTGTGCCTTGTAAGGTAAATCACCAAATTAACTTCAGCTAAGTAAAGTTTGGAGGAAAAGTCCCTGATATGGTTAATTGGCAAATGCCCATTTTTTCACCCATCTGAAAAGCATCCATGTCTAATGTGATGCGATTTTCTTTAATGTGATTAGAAGACTCAGAAACTATTGAATGTTCCCATACTTGCCCTATGTGCTTGAAGACCTTTATGCATTTCTTATACACTGCATAAACACTAATATTACTTTCCTGCTAGCTTGAACATACTAAGGTTAATTTTAGCCAGTGCTTGCATTTTTTATAACCTAGTCCCTCAAAGTGTCTTCTTTTCAGAATTTGCCAAAGGGCTTACTTAGAATTGCTAGTTCTTACAAATCTCACCTCACTTTGTTGTGACTAAGCACTCTTGAAATGCTATCTGTTCCACAGAGCATTCCTCCAGCAGCTGCCACATGCTGCTGTGCTTGCCCTGTACTTACTGATCTGCCTTATACTCACATAGGACTCTCAAATGTGTTTTTCAAGGGAAAGTTTCTGTTCTGTCCTGTGTATTTTTTCCTTGGTGGCTAATATCTTATGGTACTCTATAATGACAGAAAACCTGATAACAATCTTGAGTAGAAGAGATCAGCCTGTCTGAATGCTGATATAAACTGAAATGATGGCATGAAATATGTCAATAAATCATCTTGCAGTGCATTTCAAACATGTTTGTTTGCCAGTGTGAGTAAGCACATTTGCTGAGATGGGTCAGACCTGGGCTAACATGGGATTTTTCTAAGAACTGATGGTTTCCCTGGTATGTACAAGTGCTTCATAATTTTAACCTGTTGTAGTCTACTTCACCTCTAACACCCTTTCCCCCCAACTCATCACCTTTTAATTGCCTCCTGGCACTGTGTTCATGGAAATACAGAGCTCTGAAATTTCAGCAAAGGGAAAACCCTGCCAATATTTTTTACCTGGAAAATAACTCATTTCAAAAAGAAAAGATAAGGAATAGTCTTAGTTTTAATCTAGAACTGCACAAATTAATTGGCTATTCTGAGACATAGTTATTTGGCATAACATGTTGCTTTGGAATCTGTTTCCAGGTAGAGCATGGAGCAAATCAATCTCTTTCTTGTTTCTGGGAGTTCCCTGTCCTTGCCATGGAATTGCAATAAGCAGTCAGAATGCTGTGGTCAGTGGCATAATTGGGTTTGGTCCTGGAAATAATGGGAATTCAGCCAAAGCCTCTGAGGGAAAGAGAAAGGACTCTGTAAACAGTTGTAATTGGGTCTGACTGAAAAAAAATCATTAATAGTTCTGTGTCTTTTAAACTGTTGCAGCTGCCCTTATTCTCTAATTCTTCCCCTAAATGTCTGCATTTTGTGTCAATTGTTACCTCTATGTCTATATGGAAGACATAGTTCCCTTCAATTCCATATTCAAGAGACAAGTTGGATCCTTACTTTCTTCCTATACTTTTTTATCTCCTGCCTCTAGTATCAGAGGCAGAAATGCTGCCAGAGGTTTCTGCTGCCCAGTGGGGCAGGTGTACCATTGCAACTCCCCACTTCTACCACCACCCAGATTGGATGTAATTCTACTGATAAGCAGGGTCCCCATATGCTGCCTGAACATTCTGGAAACACCTGAGTTGTTCTCTGCAGAACAGAAATGTCAGGGAGAACTGCAGGGGAAGGCAAGATACCCCCCAAAAATCAATCATGTCAGATACCTCTGTTGTGAAAGAAATAATTGGGAGACAGGAAGGACTGCTGGATGGGTGGGAAAACAGCTAGCTGTTGGGAGTAAAACTACAGATAACAGTGTTTTGGTAAGAGAGGAATGAAATGCTTTGTATATATCCGTATGCCTTAAAGAAATTCTTGATGTACGAGGGAACAGAATAAACCGGGCTCATAGTTTTTCATGTGAGAAATTTCTTGCGCAAGGAGGTGAAAAACAGTGCTTAGAGCAAGGATGGTGCTACCCCATTGTGCAGCTGAGCCTGTGTGCACCCTTAGACAGGCTGGCCCACTTGTATCTCGGCTTTTCTCCCATTCTTTCATAGGGAAGTGATGTTTGCCATGTTTTCATCTTTTTGTCCCACTGGATGGCAGATGCAGCAACAGGGAATGACTTTCTTGAGATGTCTTTTTTTATCTCTAAGAAATGACTGTGTCAGGTGAGGCCTACAATGGCAGAGAATGAAAAAAGGGGCATGAAGAATGACCTGTGTGCCTGAAAGCTTGGCTGCTAGTTAATCTGATAAAGCATATTGACTTTGTCTACAGACTTTGTTCTAGATAGAAATAAACAAGAGTCACGGTCTAAAATCTACTGTCAAGACAGAGTTTTGTTCACATGAAAAACTGACCAAACTGAAGTGCAAGAACCAGAGTGCAGCCCTATCCTGCCTGTGTTGGCTCACACTCAGTAGCAAAGGCATTCCAAAAAGGGGCTTTACTGATGATTTAACTAAAAAAACTTGTGTTAGACTAGGTGTGTAATATAGCTAATGACCTGGAAAATATATGTTGGATATTCTCCCTGTGGTCATGGACCTAGACGCAGAAAGACAGCCATATTTTTCAAAAGTCAAGATGATTGCTCAGCTTTCACACAATCTTTACATATTAAAACTGGTACAGTTTTCTAACTATTGAAGAAGTGCAAAATTCAGTGGAGCTGGGGAATTACTGAAAGGCTGTAATCCATATTTAGCTGGAAAAATGCAGTCGAAGAAATGTGACCTGGTAATTATTTTCTGTATAACTTCAACTTGACTTCTCATCTCAAATTCTGTGATAGACTTGTCTAAATTTCTACATATCTCCCTGGCTTCATCACACAGCATCTGAATGTTTGAGAGTGCTTAGGAATCTTTATGATGCCTGTGAGGCAGGAGAAATAGTCTTCTTTTCCTTTTGTTTTAAGGAGGAAAAGAAGATGTGAATTGCCAAAGGGCATGCAAATATCTGTGCCAGTGCCAGGAGACAGGTACATGTTTTCAGTGTACCAGCCATATGCCTGAAACAGTAGAATTTTTTTTTCCAGTTGTGTCTATTTATGCACTACATAAATAAGTAGATGTGTAGCATAATTATTTCCTACTATGTATTTGCTCCATGGGTGTTTTACTTAAGTGCTGTGACATTGGAGCAGGCCTTGGTCAAACACACACCAAACCCACATCCTAGAACTCTTTTAGTGATGTAATATGTACAGAAAAGGGGCTCTAATATCTTCTATCTTCTTGGCCCTGATTCAGGGTCAAGAGGATATTTCCATCAGTTGCTTTTTTCAACAAAGAGTGCTCTGAAAACCCAGGCTGTGTGAACTGAGCAAGTGCTCAGAGCACACACTTCTATAAGAAGCTTGCTTGCCTACTAAGCAATTCTCAGCAATGTCTTTGGCTGCAAGCTATTGTTATTTGTTTGTACTGTGGCAATGCCCAGAGGCTGCAGTCATGGATCAGGGCCCCATTGTGCTAGTTGTCTAAAGACACAACAAAAAGATCTTTGTCTTATTCTTAAGGCAAATCTGAGGTGAGTCTGGGAAAAGAACTTTCCCAAATCCAAAGTCCTAGGGCCAACTTGTAAGCAGTTTACTGCTCTCCACACTTTAGGTTTATCCTTGGTTTTCTCATCTGGATTGTTTATTTAACACAGATAATAAGTGAACTCTGAGAACACAATGGGAAATTCAGAAATTTGTAGTTACTTATATTTCCCAGTGATGCAGTGACTGATAGAGGCACCTTGGGGACTTAGTTGCCATCTTTGGCTCCCTAAAAGTATTTTGTGGTGACCAAAGTGACTAAAGTCTGAGGCAAAACTGGCACTTGCCAAAATGCAACCTTTTTCTGTGCATATTTCAGAGGTGTGTATTTAATTTTCTTCATGCATATGGCGTTGCTGGGGGTATCCACATGACAAGAGGATTTTTGCACCTCAGGCATTCACCAGCTGCTGGCACTTGAAGTCACATTCCTTTCTGTATTACATCACATTTAGTTGCTGTGGATACTCTTGTGATGCCGAAAACAAAAGATTAGGACCTACTGTAGCCCTTCCTCTCCTAGAACAAAAGGTTCTGCTTCTAAATACCCTCTCTGCATTACAGGCAAGTGGAGCACTGGGGGTCACTGAGGAGGAATGGTGCTAGAGCTCCATGGACACTCCCACCCTGCATGTGTGGCAATGGGTGTCCTTGTCTCCCCAGAAGACTTGGGGAGAATAGAATTCGGAATTAAACTTGTACTGAAGTTACTAAAGTGCAAATACCTACAAAGTCATGTCAGATCCACCTCAGCACTTTGGCTTTTTGTCTTTTCTGGATATCCTCTATACCTCTAGTCTCAAACTAAGAATGAGAATAAACTTTTATAGGTTTTGGAGATATTGCTAGTGGTTTATGGCATAATTGAACCCACAATCACAGGAAAATGGTCTGGAAAGTCCCTCGAGGTGGCTCTTCATTTGTTGGAGAATCACTGCGTAATGCAAGAAAATTATCTGAGGCCATAGTTTATATTTTTCTGACCCTCAAAAGCAGCTCTGTAGGAATTGAATCTATTTCAAAATCCACATTCAACTAACAAAAGAAAAAAAGTAATATTTCTGGCAAAAAAAATGTATTAAATATCATATTCATTCTCAGAATAATTCAGCACATAACACTCATAATTCTTAGCTATTGTCATCTATATGATGATGAATTAAACACCTTAAAAGCCTGGTTTTGGATTTTTAAAAATATTCTTATGTTAAAAATAAAAGTTAAATTAATATATTTAGCCATTTCTGGTGGGCTTGTTTCATTAGCCTTCTCTGCCACAGATTTAAAAGTGGAGAGAATAAACATTTATCATCTGGAATAAAGACTTTTTTTGGGTTTCCGTTTCTGTCTTCTGAGATGCATTCCAGGCTTTCAAAGAAGCCACAATAAAGCTCTAATTTTCTATTTATATGCTCATACATTATTTTCATTAATATATCTATAACCAGATAAACATTCTGAGAATTCACATTGCAGTATAATCACTTTGTTCTTCTTTTGGGATACTGACTCATAATTAAATAGATGCAGCTGAAAGACAAAAATGTGGCATTGAGACTGTTGCAGTAAGGAGAAAAAAAGATGGAAACAGAAGTTCTAAGGTCAGCAAAGCAGATTGGAGTGGGAACTCTAAAATCAGGATAATGTTCTGGTGCATTCACAAATATCCTGTGCCAACCATGTCCATTACAGCCAGTGTTTTATACTTTGGGTTCAAAATGGGGATAATTATTTTCCGTGTTAGAGGCTTTTGTGCGAATACCTATTAGTGACTGTAAAAAAAATCTGATAATGTGATAATGCTCACATAGGTATCAAGAGAAACAAGAAGCTTAATTAGTATCTCACTAGAGACTTTAGAAAGAGCAATAGAGGTACTGAAGGTAGCCAAAATTCAATCCTTTGCTGTTTATGTAATGAGCTAACTCACAGTTGGTATTTGTTGTGAATTGTGCAGTAAAAGTATTTACTTTAAAAATGCCTTTTTGTTGAGTCTCGAATGTCTTGTCCAAAATGTCTCAATTTTAACAAACTTTCAGAGAATTTGAGCCTGACCTGGATTCTGAACCTGGCCAGATTTAGGCAGCATCTGCAGCTCTGGGTTAGGCGGCTGTAGCATTTCCAGGATAGTGCTGCACACTCCAGGTCTGCAGCCTGACAGGGCTTCGCCACCCTCTGGAGGGGGTCTCAGGCTCCTGCTGTGAAGCCAAGACTTACAGCATTGGAAGTTTGGAAAAGGCTTTTTGGATCTGCTGGGCAGGCCCATGCCACCACTAAAGCCCAAGTTGTATGTAGGGTCTCCCCTGTTCCAGGGCACAGTCCTTTCATGGCTTGTTGTGGAGCTAGGGGAGCAGACAGGAAAAAAAGTGTTAGATTTGTTGTTTTAGAAGTCCCTGCCTTAAAGCAAATGATTTCCTTCTTGGGGACAAAATGATCCTTAAATAAAAATGGTATTTCTTATAAAATCTGTCAATGCTGCTGAAATGTCAGAGATAATGATTGTAATTGCTTTTAAGGTGTCAGAAATGTACATGGGCATATCAAAACAAAATATAGTCTACTTAAAACTGATCACATGTAGCAAGTAACAATAGTGTCTAAAATATTGTAATTGTCAAAAGTTTAGAAATGTCTTTGTTTAAAACTAGGATTTACCCAACCCATGGATTTTTAAATAATTTAAAACCATTACAATTTGGGTAATAAGAAAATACAACTGTAATATTTTGGTTTTTAGTCATTTTTCTTCAGGAATAGGATAGGCAAATACCCTGAGTTCTTTGAAATGTTTTATTAAGCTTCAAGCTCTCATTTGTTCATGTGATAATTTTCCATGTCTAACCTCAATTTTATTAGAAAGGAAAATTTCTATAACTTGACTCACTCAGTCCCGGTTTCGTGCTGCACTGCAAAGGAAAAACAGCTGTTTTTTCAGACATCTCTCAAGCAAGGTGACGTGCATTTCCACGTAACTCTAGCAGATACAGTGCTTCCATTTTACAAAAAAAGAGGTATTTGTTACATCCTTGAGATATATTGTAGAGTGTTAGGAAATTAGTCTTAGCCAGTCTGAAGGTGGGTTCTTAAAATAACTTGTAGCATTTTAGGCTTCTGTAACATTTTTGATCTGGAAGATCTTCTAAGAGTATAGAATCACAGAATAGCTGGGATTGGAAGGGATGTTTAAAGGCCACCTAGTCCAACTGCCACTGAAATGAACCCCATCCAACCTGACCTTGATTCCAGAAATGGGGCATCCACAATTTCGCTGGTCAGCCTGTTCCAGGGCTTCACCACTCTCATAAAAAATTCTTCCTTATATCTAGTCTGAATTTTCCATCTTTTAGTTTAAATACCTGTTGCAACCGGCCTTATTAAAAAGCTGTTCTCATCTTCCTTATAAACCCCCTTTAGCTACAGAAAGGCTGCAGTAAGGTCTTCCCAAACCGCAGCTCTTCCAGCCCATCTTCACAAGAGAGGTGCTTCGTTTTTGGGGCCCTCCTCTGGACTTGCTCCATGTCTTTCCTGTGCTGAGGATCCAGAGCTGGATGCAGCACTCCAGGTGGGGTCTCATGAGGGTGGAATAGACAGGATCACCTCCCTGGCCCTGCTGGTCAGGATTCTTTGGTGCAGCCCAGGATATTGTTGGCTGGCTTTCTGGGCTGCAAGTGCACACCGTTTGCTCGTGTCCAGTTTCTCAGCCACCAGTACCCCCAAGCCCTTCTTTACAGTATAATAAATGACCTATCAAGGACAAAATGCATTTGTTCTGTAGTTTAAATTCACATATATTTTCAGATATTTCCCATTTCTTAATCTTAAAATTTGCAGGTTCTACAGAGAGTTTTCCTTAAAATTGACTATAATATTTCTGAAAGTCCTTGAGTTCAGATAGCCAGAGGACCTTAAGGCTACTGTCTCTAGCGGGTTTCCTATGACTTCCAGATTTCTTCTCATGGGTCATCCCTCCAGATTTTCTGTACTATGAGATTTCAGAGCCACTTATCCATCTAAGTCTGTCTAGGCCATCTCATGGCACTGCAAGTGGCAATTTCTTTCAGCATCTGCAAGCTCAGGGAAGAGGCTTTAAAGGCAGCACAGAAAAATGTGTATTCCAAAAACATTTGTTTGTACTCTTGATCTTGTGAGAAACCTAAGATACCAGTTTAGTGTGACCCAAGCAAATATTATATATGAAAAATATGAGATTTTAACTAATTCAAAGTCCTTCAATCTTTGTAACTTTGCACACATCATTACAGAAATCGTTGTTATGTTGTAGTGTGTTATCTTTAGATAGAACAAGCTAAAAAATATATAATGTAATGCTAAAAAAGGTATATAGCAGGTTGCTACTTGGGTACATAGGATAGAGATCTTAATTTAGTACATCTATCAATGATTGGTCTCCAGCCATTGTTGTTGTACTTTCAGCTGGTAAAGTGTCATTTTTGTGTCATTTTGACTGCTTCTCTATGTATCTTTACTGAGTGAGGAAAAGACCCACACTTTCTTCCCTTGGCTCACCTTGCAGGCAGTCTGTGGAGGAAAGCTGGTGCACAAGGTGCTGCAGGCAGCTCCTGAGTTCCCAGGCACTGAGGGGACCACATACTCCCCCCTGCCCATGGTATGGAGACCGTGGTCGGCACTGGAGGAGACCAGGCCTGCAACAAAAAAATATAAATAAAATGTTCACCTTTGTATTTTGTGAACTTCTACAAAATTAAGAGCCTAGCTTTGAGAAAATTACACTGGCAAACTCTTCTTTTTTGTGAGCAGGATTTTGCTGTCTTCATTCAAGGAGGAGTTTCATATTCTGGCCCTAGCTTACATTGTTAAAGAAATCTGGACATTTCCTAGAAGCTTGAAGATTTTTGGCTACTAGAAATGCTAGAGATTTCCTCATGCTAAGAAAAACCACAGGCTTCTCCAATTACAAATAGAATTGTAATTCACAATTAGAAGTTACAATAAAATAACATTTCCTGAAGAACCAAAGACCAGTTTAAACTTGCAGTCATTATTTGCAGGGCAGGGAGGATGGAACTAGATTGTAACTAGGACTATTTACGTGGCTTTTTCATTTTCCTTAGTAAAAGAAACATTATGCCCAATTTGGACACACTCTTAAAAAGGCAAAGTGAAGCATTTGGAATAAGAAAGGCATTTCTCAAATGTCTTTTTCATCTTCTCCCTCATTCAGTCCCAGTGTGTTCAAGACACATTGTTGTCTGTCAGACTAAACAGAGAAAGGAAAGCATTATTCAATTCTTGAAATATTTCAGTGCCCACACATCTTCAGTTCTCATGACTTTTTTTTGTCCAGCCATTTGTGTCAATGATATTATATATTCAGAGAAGTATGAGGCGATAGGATAGAAGGTCAACTTCTATAATGTCTTTCATTCCACGTACTACCCCAAACAAATGCTTTACCAAGTTAAATAACAGCTATAGAATTAAAATATTCCAGAGGGAGAGGCAAGGAGAAAGCCAGTGTGTTCAGTTGAAAGTGGAAGAATGATGGCAGCTTCTAAGGCCTGTTCTGGGATGCAAATGAGGATGTTCTTATAACCTTCAGTTCTGTGTTTCAGGGTCTTTGTTAAGGGCAGGATGCTCAGGCAGAATTTGGAAGAGGGCATTTCCAAGGCAGGAAAACACGGCAGAATGGCATTTCAGTTCTATTTAACCACTTCAGATCTATCCTGCTTTCATGTTTTTTTCTGATTGAGTAAAAAACTTAAAAGGATACACTTTTCCAGACTAGTGTACATTGATGTGACTTTTTATTCTGCTGTTTTATATGAATTAGAGGTGTGATAGATCAAGAAAGTGGAAATATTAGGATTTTGTGATGTTTTGTAATTATGAACAGAAACTTTCCTAAGACAGCCTGTGAGATTTTTTTATACACTTAGGTAAGATATTCTCTTTCTGTTCAGAAATTAACTTCCAACACACATTTGAACTTCAGTTCTAGTCTGAAATTTTATATTAATCAGGTCTGTATTTTGCATTTTTGTGCATTTTTCTCTCTTCTATCCTGTCCCTACTATATGGAGACAATTTATAAATATTGTCTCATTACTTAATCTGTTACTGATAAATCACTGTCTTGATAGAAATGGATACAAAAGTAAATGCTAAACTAGAATAGAGCATAATTACATCACAGCAAACTATTTGGCAGCTGGCTCATTAAAATAGTCATGGAGATAATTTTAAAATCTGTATAAACATGAGTAGTAAATGTTACATTTTCATGCTTTCCAAGGAAAATAGTACATAATCAGTGATAGACTCCTTACAAGTATTGGATTAATCACATTTAGTGATTTAGGGGAGTAGACTGATCATCCTCATGAGAGCCAATGGTACTCCTTTTCTCTTTGACGTTTCTTAGTCATTAAGAAAGTACCTCAAAATATGTATGCTTGACCTGGAAATGAGCATAAAATTACACAGGCCCTGAAGTCTAAATGCCTATAGAAAGAAATATTTTTCTTTTTATTTCTATAGTTACCTGGATGTTATGAAGCAGTGATGAGATGAAGAGGGTGTAAATTCTCCCCTCTTTGCACAGTGTAAAGTATTTTCAGTTTTATACTACTAGCATAATTTTGTGAATGAAAAATAAAATTTATATGTAAAATAGAAAATTCTACTTGCAAGAGGCAGATTGTATTTAACTGAATCTTTAAAAATGAAGAGGGAATATAGATGAATATATTTGTTTACATTTAGGCATGAAATAAATCTTCACATAATCCAGCAACAGATATTAGACACCTTAACAGTCTTCTGGTAATTTAACAGGGATGAAACAGCAGTGTAGGTAATGGTATTTAAAAGTACGTAGTTATTGCTTGATGTTTGAGGTTCTGTAATCCTACCCCTGAATTTAGGAATATATTTGTCAGACAATTCTATACTTTAGTCAAAATGGAGGATTTTTGAATTAACAACCTGGCTTTGGAAGGAGATTTCCTATCAAAAAGTCATGACAGCAGCAGCTGCCATGTGTCTACATGATACCTTTTAAAAGAAACTTGATGTGGGAATGTCAGCTGGTAAGCAGATTGCATCTGTGCCTCTCTTGAGCTTCAGCTAGAGAAATATGCAACAGGAGGGTGAAACAAGTATTTCCCACTGCTCTTTCCCTGTACTATTTGCCACAAGTACCATTATCACAAGTCTTTTTTGTGTTATTCATTCATCCCTGCAAATATTCTTCAAAGAAGGGTCAGGGATCTATAGAGCTAAGCTTAATACTGTTTTTGAAATATACTATAAAGTGCTGCAGACCAGAATCCAGCATGTGAGATGGTCTGATTGTTCCCCCTTACACAAACAGAAGTGACCGCGTTAACTAGTGACTCAGATTAGGTCCAGCAGGAATCCTTAGGTGAATTAATAATTTGCAAAGGTACTAAGCAGAAAGCTATTTCTCTGCCTTCTGAAAGAAATTCTGAGTGCCCCAGGAAATGGGAAATAACTGATAGTCCTCTTCATGTAAAACCTTGTTTATTTTCCTTTTAACATTCTCAGAAAATCAAAATCTAACACATTGTAACTGTTCTCAAATTCTGGGATAAATACTCTGTGCTATATTGCCTATCTGGAAAGTAAAGAGGAAATAATTATCTCTCTTGCATATTACAGTGTGTAGCTATTCAATGACAGCATTGTTCAATTTAAAAACAAAATTGAATTAAGTAGATCCAAGTCCTTCTGGTATTTTTCTCTACTGGTGTATCCATGTACAAGCACTGATACTTTTGCTCAGATCATGCCAAGAGCATCTCCTATAAGGGCTGGATGTGTTTCAGTGCTCACCATATGACATAATTTTTGCAATGAAATACTGAAAATATTTTTTAAAACCAAAGTTCAACTAGCTTAATATTATACCTCTAACAGTGGACAAATATGGTTGCAAAAAGGATTTCAGAATAGAGGCAATGTATGATATTTCTACATCATACTATCCCGACATTCCGGGCTCTGCTAATGCAACAATAATATTTCTCCCTTAGAAATATAGATTATGTACCTGTTACTTAGTTGTAGGCAGCTGTATTAAGGAAAATAAGTATGTCCAGATAAGCATGTACACACACATATAGCTGGTTGTTGTCAGTGTCTTAATACATATGTAGATAATTTCCATTCTAATGCCAAGGTGCATCCTTGCTCTGGCATTGCAGTAGGGAGGACTACAAAACATACCCAACAGTGTGTTTAAAATTTTCACTGATTGTCAAGTAAGTACACCATTGCTGGCTCAGAACACCCAGCCTTTGTGCATCGGTCCTCAAAGACAGTGGAGACTTGAAAAAACACAAATCACAGAAAATCACAGGAACTTTAAGGCTGGAATAAACTCCCATGATCATCTAGTCCAGCTGTCAATTTAGAACCATACTCACCCCTAAACCACATCATCAAGTGTCATATCCAGACACCTCTAGAACACTTCCAGAGATGGTGACTCCACCACCTCTGTGTGCAACTTATTTTATCTAATATTTATTCTGAATCTCTCCTAGCATGACTTAAGGCCATGTTATTTTATTGCACAAAATAGTAATAAAAAAAATAGTAAGGGAAATTTTCACTGCCTTTTGAGCCTTAGGTTTAGGAAATGTTTTTTGACCCTTGTTTCCCCCAAAGATTTAAAATAAACATTTGTTTCCAGTTCTTGAGGCGTCATGTAGCCACATCTTCAAATACTCTGAGCTGTAAGAAAAGCAGCAAATATAGCTAGCTCTGACACAGCAAGTAATTTTGAGGTAAAAAGCTTCAGTCAGGCTTTCACAGCCACTGCTACATTCCTTCTTTATGATGTTTTAGAAGTTCCAGACAGAAGAGGAAGTGCTGAAATACTCAGAGAAAGTCACTTCTCTGCTCCAGAATGGAGTCCTGTCTGGAACTCAGTGTGAACCACTGGACCTCGTAAGGGAGACTGTCCTTGGGTGAGGCTGATTCTGGCTTCTACAAACCTATGGCAGCTGAAGACTTGAGCTAAGATGCAGGGCAATAGACTCTGACCTTTTGTGTGCATTCTTCCCATAACTATACAATAAAAATGCAGACTGTTATTTCTATCTTGCTGAATATCAGCTGTGAGTTTGAATCTGTCCGAGATCCAAAACAACACACTTTCCCTTTAATTTAAAAGCTAAAATTAGGCAAAAGCCACAAGTTGGAGATCAGGGACAGCAGTATGTCCTACAAAAAGAGGCATAATATGATAATACTGACGGGAATTTTTGTTTGCCTGTTGAGTAGAAAATGAAATTTTTCCAAGACCTTCTAGGAAAAGGCAGTATGGTGTCCTTTTGGGATGCCCAAAAATGTTGACAACCTTCAGGTGGAATAGGCTTTAGGAAGGTTAGAGAATGTGTTGAGGGAAAGTTTTGAAGTAAAAGAAGTAATAATTGTGGACTTTCCATAAACAGTGAGGTAAAAGGTTAAGAAACAATAGCAGAGGAACAAGAGTTTTTTTTATTTACTGAAATTATATTTGCCAAATGAAGTATTGTTATTCAATGAGAACAGGTGATAACAGCTCCTGAGATGATGTCATGGGTCTCATGACCATTTAATCCTTGCTCACCTGTGTACCTACAAAATGAGAGTGGGAGGAGAGCTCTGGGGTCAGTTCAGCAGTTATCTTTTTGGCACAAGCTTGTGCTTGTCTTCCAGATGATTAGAGAAACTTAATGAGCAGTGTCTTGTATTCAGTGATAGTGCAGAAAGTATCATAGATCTTTTTGATATTTAGTTGGCTTTGTGCCTCCACCAAACCTTGGCTGTTGAGGTAGGTATGCAGAGCTCTACAGCATGCTGGCTGAGTTTTTCCTGTATAATAAGGAATACCTGCATAAAGTTAACCCAGAGTAGATTATCTACCTTGCACCTATGTGGAGTTTCAGAAGGGCCTGGAGTCCTTCAGTAGTTAGTTGGTTTGTGTTCACCATGGGTCTGATAAACCAGAAGGGAATCCTCTTCCCCTTCTGAGTGCTTTCTAAAATACTTGTGTACCATGTACATTTCATGCCACATCACTAATTTCCTCTGGTTCTTAAAGTATCTTGTACCTTCATAAAAAAGGCTCAGTGGTGAACTTTGTCTCGTGATAAGATAAGAATTAACAGGCACAGCAGATTTAAATGGGTTGGATTCAAGTCAAGTCTGTCAGCACAGCCCATTGGCATAGCAAAAAGATGAAGATGTGAGTTATGATTTATCTCCAGTGTGTTGTAAATTTTTTGTATGTGGAATAGTTAAGGAGAAATGTTAATGGTATTTCAGTATATTTCACTCTGATGTATTATCTAGAATTCACGTATATTTTTGAATGGGTAACACATGAAGATATTTTGCTCCTTGATGAAGAAATTACTTTACAAATGAATTTTTGTAATCAAGACCTTTTCCAGACTTATGCTACATTCTGCAATAATTTTGTTAGGAAAGTGATGTAGATCCAGAATAGAATTTCTAGTGAAAGCAAACTGCAGTTGCAGGGCAGGTATAGCCCAGTGTGTAGAGACATCTGCCTAATTCCAATGAAATACCTGAAGTTGAATCTCCAACATCCTACAAACTGTTAGTGCTCTATTTTCACCCCAATCCTCTCATGACCAAGGATCAGAGGTTCCTTTGAGCATTTATGTTTTCTGTAGAATCTGGTAATACTTAAATGTATTATGGCTTAAAATAAATGTGAAGAAAAAGATGAATTTTCAAGTATTTTTAAAGAAAACAGAACTTAAACACATGAATTTGGGGAGTCACAGCTGTGTGTTTTTCCAAGAACAACAAAATTAAGCAAAAACATTTTCTTATTTTTTTCCTTGGTCATACATCTTAAATGCAAATACTCCCATTTCTGCTTATGTTGACACTGAAAATAGAGTAATCAGGTTTTTAATAGGATTTTGCTGTGGTGAGAATCAAATCCAGTATTATCCAATGACTTTGTGGAGGAAATTATTAGCTCTGGAGAAGTGACTAGAGACAAACTTGAAGAGAGCCAACAGAACTATAAGCAGAATTTATGTCTATCCATAATGTTGTTTTTGGCATAAAGGAAAATGAATGAACAAGTGCAAGAATATAGTTGAACTTTGTCAGAAGTTTTTGGTGTTCTGAAGAGGGCTGTGAGTAAATCAGCAAGAGAGAAAACTCCCAGGTATGTCCAAGAATTTACCTCTCCTTAGATGAAGGATGGTCAACTGTGGCTCTTCAGGCGAGTGAAGGTTACGGCCAAAGTAGGTCATGCTTTAGGCAGAACTGGAGTGCACTTTGGAGGTCAATCTGAGTGTGGAAAATAGGGAGATGATAGGAAGTGGGGTTAGTAAAATAGGGACCAGCAACTTTGACACATTGAATACATCGCTCCCGTTTGGCAAAAGAACATGCAAGGCACAAGAGCACATGCTCTAGGTTTGGAACTTGCTTGCTTTTCAGACTAGAAACAGACCTTTTCAGGTCTATTTTGTGTTGTCCTTGCACCTGGCAATATTATATCTTGCCAAGAAAGGGTTATCATTTCATTGCTTCTGCCACCTCTTCCACATGCACCTGTGGTGATGAGCTGGAAGGGCTGATACAGTAAAGCAGAAATATTTCCTTATGAGCTTGTTTCAGTTTTGAGCTTTAAGGTTGCTCCTCTTTTGCACTCTAAAGAAAGCAGAGCAATGCAGAAGTATGTAAAAAGCTTCTGGGTTGCCAGATAATATAATTCCTTCACAAGTTAATGAGAGGATGGGCACTCAGGTGAGATCAGCTGTGGCTCTGTAATTGGTTTTTTTTCCCATGTACGTGCAAGTCTGGATTTTTTTAATACCTGAAAATGAAGAGTTTTTTCTTTGTTTCTTGCATTCACTATCCTAGCATTCTTCTTTTATTATAAGCAAGAATCAATTATCCTCTGATAATCCTGATTTTAAAGCAAATATCTAAACACTTATTTATTTTCTGCTAAACACAGGCCTGAAAAAGCGTACGTTTAAAAAGTGATTTTGAGTGAGGTTCAGATTCGTGGCAACAAGAAAATCTAGGTGGAGAAGAGACAGTAATGTCTACTGCAAAAATCACACCTTTGAGGAAAAAATCCTCAAATGTTTTCGGTTTCCTGCTTCCTGCATGTATAAGATGAAATAATAACTTCCTTCCACAAAACAGTTATGTTTCCTTTCATAGAAGAACTTTGATTTTGGCCAAATTAAAAAGGGGATGCTGGTACTTGTGAGGTGTGTATCCTATCCTCCCACTGCACAAGCAAACAGAGCCCTTTTCTCTACACTGTGATGCTCAGCTGAACTCAGTCTTGGAAACAAGATTCTGCATGTGTTTAACTTTCGATGCACGAATAATTCAGCTGAAGTCAAGCTCACATGTAATTCCCCACACTGTTCTTGGGAAAGCAGTCATTACTGCTGAGAATATTCCATGGGGCTACGTGTATAAGGGCCACCTATACCGAGAACAAACATAGACAGTGTTGCCAGGGAGCCCCAGGAGATTTGAGAGCGCACGACAGCAAGAGCAGACTGAAAGGGTCTGTCCTGTACTGCTTACACTGCAGAACTACACACTCTGGATTATAATCAGCCCCTTGAGGGCTGCCAGCTTATCCTGCCTGTATTTCACTGCAAATCATTCTCTGCTGGGTGTGTAGCTGCTGTGACACTGCTGAGGTCATTTTACTTGAGCCAAGGTGGCAGTCACTACAACGAACAACTTCTTTGGCAAAACATTGACAGCTTTATGGTGAAAGTTATTTCTGAGTACCTGCAGTCCAGCACGTCCTTATTTATTTTTTTTGTCAGAGGGTTTTAAGGTTTTGGCCACACCATTAAAACTAGTCAATCAGGTAGATCATATTAACCAACCATCTTTCTTCTCTCTGACGCTGTACTCACAAGCCCATCATTGCATAAGGGTTAGAATAGTGCTATTTATGTATTTCTGGTTGGTTTTGGACCATGTCACCACTTATTTTCTTTTTTCACAGCTTCTTAAAATTTAAGATTCTTGTCTTCACCCTCAGGGCATTTCTTGGTTTAACTCATCTACAGAGGAGGGCAGCTGTAATTGTTACTCAGGAAGGGAGCCACTGAGATCAGAGACTAGTTATGCAAATGGTCTACTGTTTGCACCTTATTTTACTGTCATGGTGTCACCTCTACCTGTCTTGTCTGAGCATTTCTTTCACCATTTTGTCACCTGTTTCTTTGCTAAAATGCGAGATGTCCTTCCTGAATGAGCCAAAAGACTGCAATACTGACTCTTAGAATCATAAAGTCATAGAATATCCTGAGTTGGAAGGGACCGGCAAGGGCCATCGAGTCCAGCTCCTGGCCCTGCACAGAACAGCACCAAGAATCACACCATGTGCCTGAGAGCGTTGTCCAAATGCTTCTTGAGCTCTGTCAGGCTTGGTGCTGTGACTGCTTCACTGGGGAGCCTGTTCCAGTCCCAACCACCCTCTGGGTGAAAAACCTCTTCCTAATATCCAGCCTAAACCTCTCCTGGCTCAGTTTCATGCCATTCTCTTGAGTTCTGTCACTGAGCCCCAGAGAAAAGAGATCAGTGCCTGCCTCTCCTCTTCCCCTCTTGAGGAAGTTTTAACTGCAATGAAGTCTCCCTCACTCTCCTCTCCTCATACAGCTTCCCCTCAAGGCCCTTCACCATCTTCATTGCCCTCCTTTGGATGCTCTCAAATGCCTTAATGTCTTTTTTTACATTTTGTTGCCTGAAACTGCTCACAGAACTCGAGGTGAGGCCGCCCCAGTGCAGAGCGGAGCAGGACAATCCCCTCCCAGGCTGGTGATGTTGTCCCTGACATTCCCCAGGACAGTGTTGGCCCTCCTGGCTGCCAGGGCACTGCTGGCTCATGTTTCACTTGCTGTCAACCAGGACCCTCAGGTCTCTTTCTGTGGCACTGCTTTCCAGCATTTCATGCCCCAGTCTGACTGTACATCCAGGGTTGCCCCATTCCAGATGCAGAATCTGGCATTTGCCCATGTCACACTTCATACAGTTGGTGATTGCCCAGGTCTCTGATTTATCCAGGTCTCTCTGCAGGGCCTCTCTGCCTTCTAGGGAGTCAACAGCTCCTTTAAATTTAGTATTGGCAAACTTACTTAGTGATTTTGTTTGGTTTTTGTTGTTGTTGTTTAAAGGACTCTTGTGTACTTTGCTTTTGCTGTGTACAAGGCTTTAGTCAATGTACACAGTAAAAGGTATCTGTATACACGAGGATTTGTGAACACAATATAAGTGTAAACTGCAACTGCGTTCCTTAGCCTTTGACCATTGCATGATTAGCTCTCTGGGCTTTGTACGTGGACTCTTTAGACACTAAAAGCAAATTAAAAAAAAAAAAGGAGGCAGGACCATGAATTCACATAGCTTTGTCTCTTGCCTCAGCAAAAATAAAACCAAATTGATGTGGATGATGAAAAGAGAACATCTCTTGTTTCAGACACTAATTTAAGGTCAGGAGGTATAAGTGAGAGGTAACTCTAAGTGTCTTAACAGATTCCTACCCTGCCATCAAGGCTTTGAATTTCAGTCCTCTCCTTCAATTTTCACTGCTTCACAGCAGTATTATAGAAAGAAGTCAAATGGCCAATGTTTGTGGAATTAATTTCTAACTGCAAATGAAGAATATAATTTTCTCAACTTTGGCTGAGACATGACATTTTGGTTCCATTTCAATGAGTGTAATAATTTTCTGTTTTGGTCTCGCTGGTTCCTGAAAGGGAAATAGGTGTGCAAAGGAATTTTTTGAAAATGCTTTATGAAGAATTAATGGAAGAGATTGGTATGAAAACTAGACAGATGTTACAAATTCCAGAAAAAAACCAAGTTCTGGTCAGTGGCAGTAGAGACCACAACCACTTTTAATAGACATGATCTGCGTTTAAGCAGCAGATAAACTTTGTTCTGTTTGACCTATGGTGCTTAGAAGGAAGGAGTAGAGACAGTGACATGTGTTTGCATTACCTTCTTCCATCAAGCTTGCTATTTAAGCCTTTTCTTGGAAAGTAACAGCAGTTTTATTTTATTTAAACTGAGGTATTAATTAAATGACAAGCAGCACTGCCTTTCAAACTTTTTGATTTTTTTCCTTCCCCTGAGACAAGATACCAGAGTAAAGTTATAGCTATACAAAGAGCATGTATGTTCAGGAAATATGTGTTTTATCTCATCTTTGTTTCAGAAACTTCAGCAGTGGACTCCCTCAATAGGCAGTAATCTGCAATATCAGATATTCTTAATAACCTGAAGAGTTCAGGTAAGGGTAATAATATATTTAAATTATTTTGGATATATAAAATCACATCTTACTGATTTTTTTAGAGGTTCATTCTTTCATATACTGATACGGATATAAGTTTTGAATGAATTCTTAGGAGCTTTGAAATTTTACTCAACCACTCAGTATTCTTCTAACTTAAATACTACAGGAGGCTTTCTCTGTTTGAAGGCCTGACAACTGAAAAGTATGTTCCAGAGACCTTGGGAAGTGTGAGGAGGACAAGGAAGGTGCATGCATGTGTTGGCTGTTTCCCAAGCTCGCTTATTTTTTTGTGCTCTGGTGACTGAACTACTCTTATATTCTGTGTATAGAATTTCAAATTTGTAAAAATACTGCCACTGCAGAGCTTGTCCCACTTACATTAGCAACTTTGTGTCTCAAAAATTTATACATTTCCAATACCTCAGTGACACAGAGAAGTATTATCATTCCCATTTTAGGTGCAGAAAGTGTCCAGCTTTCTAGCATGACATAGTCTCTCTTTTTCAAGATGAAAATTAAATACACAGATGCTGGATTCAAGCTCAGTTCTGGCATGATCTTTCTCTGCATTGGAAAGGGAGAAATTGTACTTTTTCTAATCCAGAATTTTCTTTAGCCTAGAAGTGCTGGTTAGCTTTTAGTGTATGAGCAACAAATATGTGACTAACCAGTTCCTAGAAAAAATATTAATTCTAAAGGCTGAATCCTTGGACTCTTAAATTTCTTCAAGTATTGAGCCCTGTGACCTTCACTTAAGCTCTTTGAATTCACACAGCATCCTACTTTACCCTTCTTTCCTATTTGACTTTATTGTTTCTCTTAAGTAGTGTCACCTTCAAAGTATCTGAATGGGCCTCCAGAAACCTAGGCTTAGCTCCTTGCATTACCATAAGCTTCCTTCAGCCAACACTTTATATTCCCTGCTTTCAGTGGGTTGTGGGTTTAGGACTTTTGGCCTAGGCAATGTGGGTGAAGGGACTCTGATTTTTCTGCAACTCCAGTACTACTATGATGCAACTATGAATAATCATGTAATACTGTGTTTGTGTACATAGACATACACTGAGTCTCTCTCCCTCACACCTGTGTCATGATTTGGGCATATGGAAAGAAAAATAAATAATCAAAAATGTAATAATTTAGGACTTGTCAGGCTGAGGGATGTCAGGCTATCTCTCTGCACGATCTCAAGAAAATATGATGAAGTGCCTAGGCAGGGAAGAGACAATGCCCTGGAGCTTGTTTCCCATGTGTGTTGGAGTGTTTTCTTCTACACCCCCTCTCTTATTTTACTGTTCTTCTTTCCATCACTGCAAAAATTCTGTGAGACATTCTGTCATTAACTAGTGCACATGCAAGTGACTTAATTATAATAATTTTAACTGTGCTGAACACAAAAAATTAATGATATAAATTAAAGCAATCATTGTTGTCCACATCAAAAAGATTTTAGCAGTAAGACAGGATACATACATGAGAACCACATGGGCAGCAGAACATGGTATATATATATTTTCTGATAATTAAAAAATATCTAAATTCCCTTTAATCTCAGTTTTATTATCCTGTTAATCAAATAATAGTGTCAGCATTTTATTTCTATTGACTCTGAAGGAAAAAATCCAGTGAAAATTATAAAAATATTTTGCAAGTGATCAGTAAGTTACATGGTGATATGGATTGTTGTTGTGGTGGTTGCTGCTGTGATGATAGTGATGACTGTAGCTGAAGGCTCCTTTCGTGCACCTCCTTTTGTAGCTGTTGCCCAAACACTGTGTGAGGAGAAATCACAGCACTGAGGAGAAACAGGGCTATAAGATCTCTAAATTAAAGGCAGAAGAATCTGCAGGTAAGTGGTGAAATGACTTCTGTACTTCTGGAGGCAACAGAAGAGTAAGGGTCAGAGTTAAAGCAAAAGAGTTAACAGTGGCTTAAAACCAATTAAAAAATTCAGTAGTTAATGAAAATTAATATTCAATTTTTGCACTAGGAAAACTTAGATAAATGGATAGAGAGGCCACAAAATGCAACTAGTAAGACACATAAAGTAAAGCATTAAACTTTATAACTTGACTCACAATTCTTTGCAGTACGTATATCATATGACATAAAATTAATCGTTGTGTGTTTCAGTCATCCATTCTCTGATTAATTTTGGGGAAATAAAGCATCATCATATTTAATTTTAAGTCAGTACAAACAATATACTTAGTCTACAGGGTTTTCTTTCCCTAAAGGTCTGCTTTTCCTAATTCTGTGATAAACTGGAACACCTACGGCAAACGTGATCACTGTGCTTTTCCATATTTCAGAGGTAGAAGGAAATCCCTCAGGCTGTATGAACAATGTCTGGCTTGCCTGCCTTCTGTAGAAGCCTGAGTGTTCAGAGCAAAGCTAGCATTTCTGCACAATACAGTAAAACAAAGACTGCCTTTGGATGGCAGTTGCCTCAAATAGTTTTTGTGGAGTTCAATGACCTTGCTCTTTTAGAGCAGATGGTGTCAGCTGCAGGTAGTTTCACCGTGGCTTCTCTTTTTTTTTTTTCTTTTCTCTATAAAAACTATTTATTTTATCCTTAATGACTCAGCCACTTTTACTAAAATGGTTTTTAAGTTTTTTATTCCCCATAATGGGACAGAGAATGGTGTTGAAAGGCATTATAGCTGGCATAGCCTGAAGGCACTGTGAAGCTGGGTAAAATACTTTGTCTCTTTCTCATTGTTTAATCCTGGCTTGCAGTCATACTGACTTATTAAAACAAAATGGAAAGAAACCCAACCCACCCAAATATTCCAGCTTGATTTTTATCATGAAAGGACTTCTGTGCCAAGAAGACACCTGGATGATTCCAGAGTGTTTTTTTCCAATGTAGCCAGATTATTAATTATATTTATTTTTAAGGGCCAGGTCAGAGTTTTGAACTCTGAACACCATTTACCTCTCCACAAAAAAGCAAATATATAAAATGGCTTTTATTAATTAACCCATTCTGAGATTGCCAGGTGCTGAGAAGAGGGCACGGTTGTATTAGAAATTTGCATTTCCAGATAAAATTTAGAATCTTCTTGAGCTCTTATGGCTTTAACTTTTCATCAACATACTCCAGGATCTTTACTTTCTTCATATTTCCAGTATAATTTCAGACTTCTGCCAAGACTTTATCAGACATCTCTTTGTTTCTGACCCTGAATATTTGGAGATGAACTCCTGAACTTGCCAGTTCCAAACCCTATGATCATAGCAATGATGCAAGAAGTCAGGAGCCAACTGGAAATTCAGCTGCAAAAGTGAAATTCAGAGCTATGAGCATATAATGAGCCCAAAGAGACATTTCCAGGGAAAAAAAAAAAATCTTGGAAGCTCCTATCCTAGAAATGAAGTGGTGGCTGTCAGTTGCTGTTACTGTCAGCTAAATTGTGATAGCAGGCCGAACACTGGAGAGTGAGACACATAGAGATCACCTTGTGTGATCTTGCAACAAGATATTTTAACTGCAACACACTGGAGTAAAAAGCGCACCAAAACCGTACTGAGAGGTATCTACAATGGAATGAGACTGAAATTACTGCCCTTCAGTGCTATTTTCTTGCAAGATTAACACTGAGGCTGACTGTAGGCTCCCCACCTGGTATTCCCAATGAACTCTGGATATGCATCAAGTTTAGATCAACTCTAGGGACATATCTACTTGCCCAGGCAGTCTCTAGCTTTTCACTTGCCTCTTTTAAAAACATTGGTCCAAAAGCAAAGCCTGATAGTTTCTCCTGTCATGATTTTGATATTGCTTACCAGTAATATATATATATTGCAATTATATAATATATATCACGATTATAGTGTGATTTGAAACTGAGTATTTTGTGTATCTATTTGGGTCATACAACTATGCTGAAACACAGAAGGTTCCCCAAATGCTCTGTCACATAATGTGTTTGTAAGCTCTAAGAGCAAAGAGTATTTTGCATAATATGCTTTATAAACTAGGACCTCAGAGTAGAAGGTTCTTTGTCGCCTTTCGATCTTTCCATACCATTGAAACCATTTCCTTTATTCACCACGAGATTCATCCTGACCAGGATCTCTGAGCCACTTCATTCCATCATTACAATGTATTTTTTCATTATGACATCTTAGTTAGTAAATTGTTTGATCTTAAAAATTAAGCAAAGTTGAGTCTGGGTGGTAACTGGATGAATGTCTTCCAAGAAAACATCAATGTTACACAGGAAATAGCATTAGTGATTCATAACAAAATTATGATTCTTTGATTTGAAGTACTTTAGAAATAATAAGTCTTCTGTATTTTGAAGAGTTAAAAAAGCTGAATGATTCTCTTCAATATGAACCCTGGGGGTTTTCATTTTAGTGTTGGTTTGAAATTTTTTTTTGTGTGTGTGGGAAGCCTCTCTGTCTTATATCAATTGTATGGTGCTGCTTTACTGCTGACCTTTAGTATTCCCAAGACTAGCCTGTAGTGGCCCTACCTGAGTGTCTCTTGGATATTTCTCTTGTAGGATATATTTGATAATAAATCCCTTGGCCCACCACTACTGCCCTTGCTGCCAATATGCAAACACATTATACTTCCTTCAGGGTGCAGTGGGTGCAAAAGACTATTATGTGCATCATTAACTTGCTGCCTAAGTGAGTAAGGGCAGATGGCTTCTCTAATATGAATCAAATATGCTGAAGAAAATGTTGCTGCTGAAAAAAAAAAAAGAAAAAAGAAAAAAAAGAAAAAGAAAAAAGAATCGTTCGTTATTGGGAAAATTACTTCACCTCTTGCAGAAGTGGAGGGTATGGGTAAGATGGTCAGGGAATGAGATTTTAAATGTAAATTTTCCAGTAAGATTATGGTTTCTCATCATCTTTCATATTTGTATCAAATGGGAGAGGTGAAGATAAAAGGCTTACTTTCAGTCACAAAGTGAGCCAAAGATTAGCACACATTATTCTCGTAATTCCCTGAACTTTTGAAAAACAATTTTCTCTTTTCCCTTTCTGTGCAATTTTAGGAGAAGTTTGTTATTATGAATTAAAAAATGAACAAAATGGTACTTATGCAATTGTAAGTGTAAAATTCACCTACATCAGCAGGGCCCTTCTCCTCATTACAGGTTTTTGCAAGGTCTAGCATAATTTAGGAAAACCTTGAATGATCTTTCTCTGCTAGTAGAGCAACAAAAATTGGGCCAAGGTAAGTGTGATCTCAGATATAATTCAGCTGAATTTGTATTATAGACTTGCATGATCCACTGCATATTCCTTGCCAAAAAGAAGATTCAGCAGGGATATTACATCAGGTGGTTATGGTGTTCAGAGGGACATCATCAGTCTGGAGAAATGGGACTGCATGAAGTTTGCCAATGGGAAGCACAATGCCTTACACCTAGAGGAGAACCTAGCCCCATCCACCAGTAATTCTGGGGGTGTCTCAGAATCAGCTTGACAGAAACGGACCCAGGTGTCCTGGTGGATTGCAAGCTGAACACAAGCCAATAATGTGTTCTTGCAGCACAGAGGACTGGTCTGCCTGAGAAATAGCACTGCCAGCAGCCGAAAGGAGGGCATTTTCCTCTCTACTCAGCATTGGTGAGGCCCTTCCTGGAGTGCTGTAGCCAGCACTGGGATTCCCAGCATAAGAGAGCCTGGACATGCTGGAGCAAGTCCAGCAAGGACCATAAATCTCAGTAAGGGAATGGAGCATTTCTTATTCTAGGAGAGTCTGAGTGAGCTGCAACTCTTCAGCCCAGAGAAGAGAACTCCAGGTGCATATGTGGGTCATATTGTCACCTATATTCATGTGTTTATTTCCTGATGTGTGTGTGGGGTAAAGAATATGAAGCTAGACTCAGAGTTGCTCAGTGACAAGAGAAGAGGCAATAGACACAGACTGAAACACAGGAAAGTTCACTTAACAGAGAAAAACCCATTTTCGTTGTGAAGGTGGTCAAATAGTGGAACAGGTTGCCAAGAGAGGTTGTGGAGATTCAACACATGACTGGAGAAGCCTTGGAGCAACCTGCTTTAGCTTACCCTGCTTTAAGTAAGGAGATTGGACTTTATGATCTTTGAGGGCTACTTTTAATCTCCAACACTCTGTGATTCTGTGTAGCTATCTGTAGGAAACCAAATTGTATAAACAGTGGGGAAAAGTTGCTGCCATATTTTGCATTCCTTAGCAAAACTAAGGTGTCCTGGAGTGATCTTTTGAGAGGAAAATATAGTTCAAAAGCCTTTGAACTCTAGAAATTTCAGGTTTTTCAAATCTTCTGCAAGAGAAGGGGCAGAAGTCACATGCCTTGAAATTTCTACCAATTGAGACAATCCTTTCAGAATAATTTTAGAGAATAAGCCTATTGTGGCATTGGGGTAGACTGTACAGGTCTCTGCCTGTCCTTGTAAATTTCTATGATTCAGGTATTTCAACACAAAGGGACATGTGTTACTAAAGCAGTATTTTATTTGTGTTATGCAGATGTACTTGTACACAACAATGACTCAAAATGGAAGTTTTAATGTACTAAAAAAAAAAAAAAAGAAGGTAATACTCAAGGAGAGGTGACTTCCTTTGTACTGTTGCTACCCAAAACTCTTTGAGCTAACTCTTGTATTCTGGATTGTCTGAGGGATTTATCTGGGTAAGCAAGTGAGACATAAGAAAGCAAAATGTGTGAAGCCAGGTTTGCTTGTCTAGCTGTGTCCTTCCTGGTTCCTGGAATGCTTATTAATTCCTTGAATTTTTCACCCATCTGCAGGATCTGAAATTGGAGGTTTTGTTGTTGTTCATACCTTCAAATATGCCTAAAATATTTTTAAAAGCTGATTAACAATGGCTTCCCAGCATGGTGTGGGAGTTCACTCAGCTATTGCTTACCTGCTTACCTCTTTTACTGCTTACCTGATACAGCATAAAGGATTACCTTTTACTGCATGGTCCCTCATTAATTTTTATTAGTTGCTGGTCAAGTCCTTAATTCAATCCACTCTAATTAATTAACGTGATATGACACTATACCCTAATATACTTTTTAATACAAATGAGTGGAATCAACTTTGCTGCACACCTGTTCTCAGTAATCTGCGCAAATACTAGTGAATTATAATTGCCTCTCAGAAATAACATCCACAGTGACATCTTGTTATTCTTTGTGGCTGGCTGATGAAGCTCATGTTATTGCATTGCACAGGATGCTTTGGAAAATACAGTTACTGTGACTGTGAACTATGGCTGAACTTTATACACCTTGAAGAGACATCTCTAATTTGCTTATGACCCCACCAGAACTGTGTGCCTTTATGGCTGGAAATGCTATAGTACAAAAGTGTCTCAGAATTATCAGTGTATTAAATATAGCTAGAGTCCAAGGGGCAAAATCAGAAGAGACAACGTAGGAGTGGACTTTAGTCTGGATGGATGTAAATTGATCCTCTGTACAAGGAATTATTTCCTTGAGGTCTGCTCTGGCTCACTCAATGTCATACAGGCCATACATGACAGAGGGGATCTGTAGCCCTCTGTAGTGGTTTTAACCACAAGGTGCCTGGAGGAGAGGTGCTAAACTTGCAACAGACCTGGACTTCATTAGAGATTGTGAAAGAGGAAGAATATGCAGATAATGCAGATAATGTAAATTCTATCTAGTGAAAAACATTTAACCTGTTTTGTCCTGTCTCAAAACTGTTATACAAATTTGATTTGTTTTTCTCTTCTTCATGATAAAAAAAAATTGCAATGCTTGTATCTTTTTTTTAGTTCTGATTTGAGTCAGTCATTGCCCACGTTGTAAGATGGGGACAGTGAGACATACAGACATCTTGGAATCTGTCAGGAAGCCAATTGCAGATCATGGACTGGACAAAAGGGATTAATGTTTTCAATTTGGGAGCACAAAGTACTACGATATATCCCATTTCCCCCTCTTCTCTCTCCCAATATCTGTTTGGTGGAATGGCTTGTCTACGTACAGTTAGGAATAATTTTCATATGACCATAGCCTGAAGAAACTACTTTTCAAGTCTTCAGTTCTGCCTTTTCCAGCCATGCAAAATGCCAAGGCTCTGGGCTTGAGCTTAACTCAGGCATTTTAGAGGAGGTTGGAACTAGATGATCTTTAAGGACCCTTCCAACCTAACCATTCTATGGTTCTTCTGTACCAACTTCTCCAAAGAGAATGTAACACATCTAAGTGGTACACTTCCCTACATTTTCCGTAGACAAATTTAGAAGGTCTTAGATACAAGCATTAATTCCATGTTCATTCTCATAAAATCTGCTGACCAGAAATCAAGATTTCACTGCTCTTGAACACTTACAGAATGTCTGCTAAGAACATTCAGATATCCATGTATCTCCAGTGACCTTTGAGAGCACAAGAAGAAACCAATTTGCTTCTGAGAAACAGAAAGGATGTTTTATATAAATTTACTTAAAATAACTTTGAAAGAGGTTGCTGAAAACGGTTAGGAAAATCAATAGAGTTCACTAGCCAGAGGGATTTTTTCCTGCTTCTCAGTAAAGACCACAATGACTAGCTGGACTTATGGTAGCACTGCATGGATCAGTTAGATACAAAAATGATTTTGCACTAGAAAAACTGCTTTTGTGAGTTTAATGCTTTATGGATTAAAATTCAGTATGCTTGAAAGTGAAATGCAAAGTTGAGAGATACATCCCAATCCAGACACATTTGTTGTGAAAGCAAACAATGTATTGGAAGAGGGAAGGATGAATAGTTTTATAGGAAAAAGGACATAAACTTTTGACAGAGGGTAGTAAGGCCTGTGAGAAACTGAAGTGTACTCTTGCATGCAGCCCAGACATTTTGGCTGGCATGATGGGGAGAATGGCAACAGGTATGGAACTCTCACCCTAGGGGAGCAGCTCCTAGCAAAGTGTTAAAAACCAAGTAAAATGAGGGTGTGAAATTCAGTTGGTGAAGCATACTGCCCTTTTACTGGCCACCTCCTTCTTACAAGGAACAAAATGAAGGTCTCTGATGGGAGGTGTAGCATTTTTCTTAAGGGCAGGAGTGCTGAGAACACTGTTCTTAGAAATAATAAGGTGTGGTTTTGCAAAAAAATAAAAAGTTCTTTGTTTTATAGCTGTGAGTACCACTGCTGACATGAAACTGAACAATTCAGGAAAGGCAAACACCTTAGAAAGCACATAAAAATTGCTAAGAGGCTTCTCCTCTTCTTAGGTAAAGTCAGTGAGACTTTTTCCTGGTATGTTGAAAGGCTGAAATCTCTGTAATAAAGAAAAAGGGAAAAAAGGGAAAAGCTGTGACATATAATTTAGGGCTTGATTTTACAGCTTTTTTTGTATAAGTAGTTTCAGTCTTTTCCAGAGGCTTATTCTATGTAGTAAAGCATTATTTTTTCCTAAGTTATGTTACAGTGTTAGTTTCTTAATAATTTTCAGACATAAAAGTATTTGGGGGCATATCTTTCCATTGTTGGAGTAATGACCAATGTTTCTCACTTATTGCAAGGGTACTCTAATCTGTTCAAGGTATTTTTAATTAAAATGAGTTATTCGGTATGCATACAGCACTTTGAAAGTACACATAGCTACGTAAGTGCTAAATGTTATTACTATTCAACTCATTATCTTTTACATTTATCATAAAACTAGCTATGTCTTAGCTGCTGTTAAGCTTCTTAGTTCTCAAGGAAAATTAACATTAGAAAATGCTTTGACTTGTTTTTTTTCCAACCAGGCAAATTACTACTACTGCTGATTACAGTAGTGATGATAGTGTATGAGAATTAACAGAAACAATTTAGAGACCAGTTATAGCTACACTTCCTTAACAACAGTACATTTATGAGTTGCTATGTTGCACTTGATCATAAACGGTCCCATTTGGAAGCACAGACACAGGAACATAATTTGTCATTGCTCCATTCTTTTTTAGAGACACCATGCATGCAAACAGATACACCCTTGGAAAATGGTCACTGTACACCTAACTTGTGTCAGTGGTCACAAGAGGTGCAGGGCAGTGGGAAGTCAGAAGTGGAGCACACCTATGAGGCACTTGCTTTGTGCCCATGCATATGTGTTTCAAGAACAGGACACTTCAGCTAATGCTGCCATAAGAAATTTGTTTCTGTGCAAGTGCGTTTGAAAATCCAGGCTTTTGGAGTTCCTCTCTGGACTAAATATGTCTTGCTTAAAGCTAGGTGTGTACCTGCTTCAATGTTTTGCAAGATATTTTAGGGGGGTTTTAGGAAAATGATCTGATTTTATCAGCAGGAGGTAGAATTTTAACTTTTTTCATGTGAAATTAGAATCTTGCTAGTGCCCTAAATTAGAATCTTGTTAGTCACTCTGTGGTTTGCAATTGAATAATTATAGTAATAAATATAAAACTCCACCAGTAAATATGTCAATAAATCTGTTTTTCTCAGTGTGTACAAATCTTATCCATGTATATTCAGAATGTTTTGATGTAAAACCCCGAATTTTACTGTAAGGAAACAGTGTGAGTTAATAGGAGTGGGGTATAATAATATTGTGAATACCTCTAAGGTAAAGGCTACATGGCACTATTTAAGCTACAAAAATACTTCTCGTACTTAGTTGTCTTTTGGCTTGATTGTAACAGAAGGACCAGAGGAATACTTCAGCTCTCGGAGTTTTAAAAAGAAATATATGGCAACAGATAGGATATAGTCTATCTTTTTTATTTATTAAATTAATAGTGTTAATCCTGCCTGTAAACAGTGAAGGCCCTTTTTTCACTTGCAGTGAGACTTCTTAAAGAAAATCACGTAAAAATTTGATAGGTTCTTGGCACTTTGAGTGTGAGGGAATAATAGATTGCTGCCTAGCTAACTAAAGATATAATGAAACCTTACAAGTGAATGGCATTAATTTGTGTCTCTGCTGCATTATTCTGATTACTGCTGTTAGTAACATCTGACATTTAAACATCTTTGCTGTGAAGATATAAAAAGCTTTAAAGCTTTGGAAAGCTCACTTAAGTTTCATAAAAACCTGTGTTTGACATAACTCTCTAAGTAAAAATAGGTATATAGGGGAAAGCATGGCAGAGGTTTTCAGTGGCTTATTTAAATGCACACAGTGAGTTGTTTGCTGGCTGGGGATAAGTTTTTTGACTCTTAATCTACCATTCCATGTAAAATTGTTATTTCCACCACCATGATTCTTCTGATGTAAAGAGAATTACATTTAAGTTTCTGAATCACTACATTTCTTTTCAAAAGCCTTCTCAAACACCTTCTCAAACATTTTTAGGATGAAATGAAAACTAATATTCCCAGGTACATGCTCACAGCATTTATTGAAATGGTCTGTCATGCTGAACCTCAGAACAAGCAGCTTTTGTCATCTATAAAAACTTCACCTTTCTCAAGAGAAAGCTAGCTGCTTGGAAGGTTTTTCCTTCTTCAGGTTGGGAAGGTAGCACAACAGACCTTACAACAAATATTTAGGCAACTATAAAGAGCAAAGAACATGGTGAGGGCATAAAAAGCAAAAATCCTAGACCTTGCTACTTGTGTTAAATTTATTCTAAGACAAAGTTTTGATTTTTTATTTTTTAAGTTGAATTTTATAAACTTGATTTTTTAGGGTAATCTAACATTAAGTCATCAAAATTTTCTTTCCTTGACCCTCTGTTTTTAGTTGTGGTGGCATCGAGTAAATAAGGACCTGAGAATCAAACCTGTTATTTTCTTTCTCTTTCTGGCTGGAATGATTCTTTGCCTTGATAAAAGGAGTAGATAGATATATTGAAATAAAAGAATTACAGGACCCTGAAATTCAAGTTCTGGCTTGTGACTGCAAATTGCTGAAATTCTCTGAGGCTCTGCCCCTTTCTCCACTTCATTGTTTCAAACTTGTCTACTTAAATTGAAGCTCTCCAGAGCAGAGATTTTCTATAATATGTACTAATTCAAGGCTTAGCACAGTTGATGAGTTAACTTAAACATCATACTTACTAGTGAAATGAACAAACCATAAAGAAACGAGCATGAATCACTGACCCTAATGTGGGGAACTGTGGTAGGAGATGGATGGAGGCAGCCATGGGATTGTACAAGTGTCACAGACATATAACCACAGAAACTGAAGACTGAAAGAACATGCCAGGCGTAAATGATTTCTAAACAAAAAAGGGTAATGGGATTAAAATGAATTAAAAACAAACAAACAAAATCAAACAACAAAATAATCCAAAGTGAGAATGGAGAAGTTAAATTTTGCTAGAATCAAAGCACAAGTTTCAATAAAACTGAAGTCTGAGTAAGTCTGAAGTCAGTGTCAGTGGAAGACAGAAAGTATTCTTATTTCTTACAGTACAAAGCTCTTGAGCACTTTCTACTGCTCACATTGTTGAGTAGGTATCCTGTCTAGCATCCCTGTTATCTGTGGACATACAGCACAGAAATTTGCTGGTTTTTGTATAAAAAATGCAACATTATTGAAATAGTGGGTATTTTTTTTGAGAAGTGACTGACTTGAAATATTTTCCTCCATTTCTTCAATTGCCAGAGATCCGGAAAATATTGTCATGAGGGAAAAAAAAGCACATAAATTTATATATATTTAACATCCCTCTATAAGAAGCATGATGGGCACTTCTTGCATTATCACTTCGATTATTTTAGGATAGTAGAATAAACTTTTTCTAATGTAGCAAAGAAAATGTTCTGCATGGAGAGTTTTTCAAACTGAGGAAAATAGAGTAGAAAACTTAGCATGAGCAGATGATCTGAATAGTTTAGGAAAAGCCAGAGCCCTGGAGCTAAGGGAGACTTTAAGCATTATTGTTCATGAGTCCCATATACATTTAGCAGTTTTTAATAAACCCATGTAACTGAAGGAGTTCATTAAAGTAATGCCAGTCTTCAAATGGCCTGAAAGCCATTATTTATACCTTTGGATGTGTAGAACCAGGTTGTTGCAAGGAGATTTGAACACCTACAATATGGTTTCATTCAAAGATTTGTAGTTCCTGTTATGAATATTTTAAAAATGGAAATAAAAAAAGAAGTCTTGGCTTTCACTGTTCAACATAAGTGATTACATGTCCACTCTTAGGGAAATTACCCATGAACTCCTTACTGCCTCATCCAAGAAGACCTAGGTATTTTCCTTATTCCAGAGGATGAAGAGCTACAAGCTCATGGATTTCCCAGAAGATGCAAACTTCTAGGATATTTTGGCTGCAAATTCATGATTTCCAGAAGGCATGCAAATGACCATAATAGAGTATTGACAAAAGTGAGAGAAGCTAGGTTAGGTAGGTAATTTGAATCCTACTGAAAAAAAAATTCAAAATTGTCTGATCTGAGACTGAGTATTGATGGTATCTGGATATATATAGTTACTAATC
This sequence comes from Erpornis zantholeuca, assembly GCA_013400515.1. NCBI lineage: Eukaryota > Metazoa > Chordata > Aves > Passeriformes > Timaliidae > Erpornis > Erpornis zantholeuca. The sequence continues at coordinate 24,470 of VZTN01034475.1, read as the reverse complement.
TCATGCATTTAAGAGGCTGTTCTTGAGAAGGTCAGTGGTTTGCTGGGAGAAAGGAAATGGACCCTTCTTAACTGGGAAAGGTAGGGCTGGCAGGCTTTTCTAGAACTTTGACCCAAATCACTTAGGAATGGCTACAGAGATAATAAAAATTTATTCATATTCTCCTCCCTTTATCAGATAATCTTCTGATTATCCTTATTAATAAATCAGCTTTCCTGTTTTCCTTTTAAGAAACTACCTTATCTTTTAGGGTGGATAGGGTGTTTTGTTTTGTTCCAAAATTAAGTCTGACTCAGCCAGGTATGTTTTAGCATCAGCTTTGTTGAAACAAGGAGATGATTTTTGTTTTGCATAGAAATATGGGGATCATTAGTGAAGGGATGTGAGGAATTCTTCTGGTCTCAAATTTGTCACTATTATGCAACCACGCCCATGAGCCAATTTTTTCGTTTTGTCATCATACAATGAATGCAGGCTCTTAGAAGGTACCAGACTGACAGCTTTGAAGTTTACAAAACAGGTTTTGCAGAGGCATTAGCAGTTCCAGTTCTCCTTGTGCACTTCGATCTTTCTGAACCATTGCATCTTGATCATAAGACAACCTCAGTTACTGCTTGGTATATCTAGGCAATATACTTCTATCTATATTACTCGCCATCTCTTAGGATATTCTGTTCTTTCCTTATCCAGCAGTGACCCAATTATATGGCCTTTCCCTTCTTTAGTTCATTTGAATACTGTCCCAGTTTGGCACCTATTGGATGAAATGACCTCGAATTGTAGCACTGCTTTCTGGACTGAGTGGGCAGTGAGGCTGACTTCCTTTATCTATTTCAGGGACTTCAGTCCAAATTGCCATGGAGAGCTGCTTCAGTGGGCAGTCTGCATTTTTCTAACCTGTACTCAACTGCACTGCAGATAAACTTAAGGAACCATGTCTCTGGGGTATTTAATTAACACCTCTCTCAGCTGCCAGTTTCACAAAATAATCAACTCTCAATTATGCAGCATAATAGCAATGATAGAATAACCAAAATAAAACAAAACCAAGGCTTATACAAAAGGTAAATAAATTAGGCAGTAAGGATAGATTTAGTGTGCTCACCTTGGAAATGCTGGTAAGCAAATTCATGAAGAGAGCAGAGGCAGATTTAAGCAGGCAGAAGAGGGCTAGGGATGAATGGTGCTCCATTCAGACATGGTGATGTGGCCAGGAGAGAGGGATGCAGGTAAGGCCTGGAGAATCCACACTATAGATAATTCATTCAGTTAACACAGCAACTTGTGTGAAAAAAAAAATTCTTTTTTCATTAAACGTATTATTTCTTTTAAGAAAATGTGCTGCTGGTCCTAATCAAAAAGTGTAAACAGTGAATGCTCTATGGCATTTGACGTGAGGGAATTGTTGCTGAGAGATGGGGGTGATTTTTCTCTTTTGGCAAAGAGAAAAAATGCGGGTTTATGAGAGGTACAAATTCTTGTTTGGCTTTAATAAAAAAATTTTGCCCAGGGCAGCAAGGCTGAGCAAAACTTTTCTCTTCCCCATCTCTAGCCATATCACTCTGCAGCTGCACAATTCTCCAGGGATAAACTCATGGACACACTAACTAACTTGGAAACAAAAAGCTTCATTCTTTGGTTTTGGCAGTGCAAGCAGTGAGAAGCAGCAAGGCAGGCACACAGGTTGTGCTGAATCTTTTGGGATGATCTCCCCCATGAACCTCCTGAGGACCAGAGCAGCAGCCTTGCTTGTCTGTCACTGGGAGGTACTCTTTCACAGCTGTGCTGCAAAGAGTAACTGCATTCAAAATAGTCTTGTTAGTTGGAGAAAATAAGTCTGAGTAACCAAAATATCAATCAGTCTACTTGGTTTGCACTCTAGTGTCTTGATACAGTGTGATTGAGTGCCACTGTAGCTTACACAGGTAGTTAAGCAACAAGCAAGTAAAAACCTACACAAAAAGGTGAAGGTTGTAAAATAAACTCTCTGACATGCAGAAAGCTGGTATGGATCCACTAGAAAATGAGATTAGAGGAAGTGGCCTGAGCAGTAGTAACTCCACCTCAAATTTTCTGTGTCCAGGTACAATTATCAAGAGAGGTGCAGTAAACCAACTTACTAGGGACTCATGCTACTGAGGTTGAAACTGGAAAGAAACATGATGCTATGCATGGTTTTGGTTTTGATGGCACTGATTTTTATAAACATTACAAAATATGAACATCTATACCGATACTGTTGACTTTAGCCACATACATGGTTTAGTAACAGTAAATGCTTTAATGTTGTTGGCTTTGCTCATTCCACCTTGACAAATTATGGATGATATGTTTAATTTCCCATTACTGAACCTGACTGCTCCTTAGATTACGAGAGGATTTTATTTTCTTTTGCTGATGAAGAACTGAGGTACATTGTAGGTCTATGCACAAATTATATAGGAAGGTATGGAAGAGCAGGTAACAGAAATGAGCTTTAGCTGAGCCCTATCTCAGTTCTATCATGCGTTAATTCAATCCTGCCCAGTTATTCCTCATGTATGAAATTCATCCAGTTTTCCTTCAGGAAGGAAGGCTTAAAGACTTCAAGGTTCTCTTAATATCTCAGTCTGAAAGGTCTAGCCTTTCTTCCTTGTTTCATGACCATATTCAGGGAAATACCGACAGACTGCTGGCTTCAAAAGTGAGATTGTGCTCTGTATACCCGACTTTCACAAAAAGTGCAAATAGTGATTTCCCTTGTATTTTTGATGTCTGAGAGAAATAAACACAGGGATCAATTTTTTTCAGTCGAGAAGAAGAAAAACTACTCGTTACTGTCAAGAAGCAGGGTTAAGCTTTCCTTCTCTGTTGAGGGCTGTTGGACCCTCCTGTCAAGCTGACTAGTGCCCTGCAGGGACAGGCTGCTTCTGAAGACAGTAATGAGGAAACTATCTTTTCACATTTATTTACTAGAAAGATTTATGACTTTATGGTTGTATAACAGAGGTGTCATGCACTTCTGGACTGAAGCTCCCAAACACACAATCTGTTGTAGTTCTGTTGTATGCACAGTCTGCTATGTAGGCAAGAAGGGTGACACAGTAAATATGAACTACCATCTCACACTAGTGCTCCATGGGCTTCCTGCTCAGCTCCCCATGCACTTCAAAGCTCTGTAGCTGTCTGGTCTCCAGCTGTCTTACAAACAACCTCTTCACCCATGAAGCATGCTGTGGGTAGGGGCAGTTGTTTCACAGGAACCCAGAAAACATTGTGTTCCCAGGGTAAGGTCTTGCCTGACTTTACCTCCAGGGAACAGGAAGAGCCTGAGCTGGACTGTCCTCAGAGCTGTTTGCAAACTGTTCTCAGAAACAATGGCTGATGATTCATCTGGCACTGTCATCAACAATCTCCTGGCCTGCCGTTTAACAGGCCTTCCCAAAATAAAGAAAGGGGACCTTCCCAGACAGAATCATGTATTTTTTAGTGGTGGATCTACAGAAGAGTAATTTAGGCTTAAGAGTGCTTGTAATCAAGTGATTACATATGCTTGCCCGAGGTCAGACAGTAAGCTAGTTTAGCAGCTCTGGGGACCCTTGTTCCTGTCTTGTGCTCACATGACATGAGCACACTGACTCATCCACGTGTGGGGATATATAAATGCCTTCTTATAACGTGTTTTTGCAAGTTTTGGTAATAAAGCCAGATCTATGAGGTTTCAATCCTTCTATGGCAACAGAACACCGCCATCACCAACATTTGACTTAAAAATAGTTTGAATAAGAAACTCAGTCTTTTATTTTGTTTTGTTTATGCTTGTAAGAAGGTCACTGGTTTAATTTGTGCAACCTTTTAAAGTTATTTCTATGAGTAAACATTTGCTGGAAGATATCCTGTCTGGGTGATATCTTTCGCAAATGACTGAAATTAAGCTACCTAAACAAAGCTCTCTTTAGTGAGAACAAGACAAGACATGGGGTGGCTTTTTAAGAGGTGTAAATCCTCGTATAATGACAGGCCAAGTGACATTACAGTGTCTGAAAATTGAAGACCCCAAAGTAGGTAAGATTGATGGTGTTTACCTTCTGCATTTGTTAGCAGTGAAAGGATAGTGATGACTGATGAAGACTAAGATATATTAATGAAGTAAGCTTGTACTCCTCATCAAGGATGTGTGTTGACAGAGGTTAGATATCATGCTGGTATCTCTGGGAATGAAATGTATCTGGGGAGGAGAGCCTACCTAAGAACTTAGTGAAGACATCCACTAAAAACCAAAATTATGGATTTCTGCAACAGGAAATGCATGAAATATTTACCTAAGGGATTTAGAACCATGCTAAAAAAAACCCAAACAAACATATCTACTGTAGCTCCCCAAAAAATAATGCGAAAGGAGGACTAAGTATTGGACTAAAAAGATGAAATAAAAAGAAGAGCAAATGAACAAAAAAACCTTCAGTGTGGGGCTGCAGGGGATACTTGAAATTGTTAAAGTACAAATGGCTCTGCCAGATGAGACTTTTCTGTTTTTTCTTTACAAGCTTTTTACCAAAAATTAGTTAACCTTAATAGACTAGTAGATGTAAATAGCTATTGTAGGGGAATATTAAAGTCCTTGAAGCTCAGTTGATTAACAGCATTTAAGGCTGAAGCATATATTTCTTTAGGCAGGGAACTTTAGCTTCAAAACCCAAATCCATCAAAAACTTATTTTCTCTCCTTCTTATTTCCTTCTCTTACATATCAGTAGATGAAGTCAGTGATATGTGTTCACCCACAAAGAATAAAAACAAAAGATATTTAAACACTACATGTACTTCAGGCAGGTGGGAGAAAAATGTAGAGAAATGTGCCCTTTCTTGGGATGCATCCACCTTCCTATAAAAGACAAAAGGACAAAGAAAAAAAGCAACCATAAGAAAAAAACCTATCAACAACAGAAGTCTGTGTTGCTGTGTCACCTTCCATGTCATAGGAAAATACTTCTTCCAAAATTTGGAAGCATTTTGTTAGAACATAGAGAAGCATATTGGGTTCTTTCCTCTTCCTTTTCAAAGCAAAGCAAAGTTCCACCCTTGCTCTCTGTCTCTCTTTTTTTTCTCCTCTCTCTGAAGGGGAAAAAAAAAAAGTTTTGAGAATTTCATTTTTTCTATTCACTGCAGTCCTGGCCAAAGTAAAGCCCTCTTTTACATTGACGTCAAGATCTTTACTAAGATTAGGGTTTCATTTCTCTATTGCAGCAATTAGCTAGGGAATGTATAAAAGGCTTCAGGGAAGCAAGCTAGGACTCCAGAGGGGAGAGCACTTTGCACCATAGGCAGATAGCAAAGAGAGAGTGCGAGAGGAGGAAGGCAGGAATACAGAGACGCGGAGTAGGAGGGGGGGGGCGGGGGAGGCAGAGAGGGAGAGAGAGGGAGGGAGGCAGGGAGGAAGGAACAGAAAGTTTATGTACATAAACCTTTTCTTAAAAGTATTGTTGCACCTAGTATCTAGCTTTACTGACACAGAAATGAGAGGTTTGTTCAGTGCTTAAATAGCTGAGAAACAATGGGATAGTGCAGGAAAGTTAACAATTAACAGTCTCAGCTTAAATTTTGTAACTGCAGGGAACTGGAAACACAGCTGCCTCTCTCTTCAGCAAAATCAGGTCTCCTGGTTAGGAGAATTTTTGTTAACATCTAAATTTCTGAAAAATAAGCAGCTTGCAGTTGAATGAGTATCGTGCAGTTATGGTTTTAACCAGCCTGCTCATACTTAACTATCTCTGCTCATTTTAAAGAGAGCAGCTGTGAAAGGGGTCATGAGGCTTTTGAAATGCCTTTTGCTTTACTCTTTTAAATGAGCAATAAAGAGAGCTGAAGGTATCCGGCTGAAGAGAAGCAGCAAGGAAGATGGGTCTGCTAAGTGTGGATTTGTTGATCACGCTTCAGATCTTGCCGGTCTTTTTCTCCAATTGCCTCTTCCTTGCGCTGTATGACTCTGTGATTCTCCTGAAGCACATGGTTCTGTTTCTGAGCCGCTCTAAGTCTGGGCGCGGTGAGTGGCGGAGGATGCTGACCTCGGAGGGGCTGCGCTGCGTCTGGAACAGCTTCCTCCTGGACGCCTACAAGCAGGTGGGTACGCGGGGATGGGGACGGCGAGGCTGGGGTGGGCGAGCTGGGATGAGCATCCCGCTCCTCAGCGGAGAAGGGAAGGGAATGACTCTGTGGTGCAGACTATCTCCTATCTGCTGTTAAATCTGATGGGAGAAGTATAAGCTGAAAGGAGGGGTACTTCTAAATCGGGGTTAAGAATTCACGAAATTCTGGAGCTGCTGACTCCCTGCGCTCCGTGCAGCCTTGGCCATGTCACTTAGTTTAGGTGTGCCTCAGTTTCCCCAACAGCATGAATAATAATCTTCGTGTTTTTAAAGTATTTCAAGATCTTCGTGTAAGAGTAATTGTTAAATACTCTAGATGCTTTCACGACTGTAGTTTATTGCCATGTGAGATCCTCAGATATTATAAAAAAACTGCATCTTCCGATTGAGCTCTACGTAGAGATTAGCTATGTAACTAGAGTTGTTTTACCTGGACTAAAATATAGAAATGAACCATTGTCATTACACTAGCATTTTCTGCTACTTGTATGTTAACTTTTATATTGGAGGGGGCATCCAAGCAATAGTAAAACTGTGCACAAATTGAAATAGTGATATTTTTCCTTCATGAAAGCAGTGACAGAGGGACATGTCAGAGATTAAAAATGAACTTGACTAGCTGTCGGACAGCTGCCTGGTGACTTAAGTTAATAAAGCCAGTAACAGTTATGCAACGTGTACTTTTCTTTTCTTTTAAAGATTTCTTACAAACTTTACCCAGAGGTACTGCCCAGGTCTCAAAAGGTAGAATTCCCTTTTATAGATTAAAAAGATGGACCCAAACCCATGAAATTTCTAGCACAGACCACCCAGTTAGTAAGTAGAAGAACCAGATTCAGAGCTCTGTGGCTTTCAAAACAGTGCTTGGTCTGTTAATTTGTTGTCTTATTTAGACCATCTAATTTAACATACTCCATGTGATGTCATAAGGGTCCTATCCAAAAGATAGTCTACTGAAATATTTCTTTTTGTATTGCCTTCCCCCCAATTTGCTTTCACACCTCTACAATAGCCTTTGTATTTGCTCTTATCCAAAAATGTGAAGGACTGGTAATGTTGGTGTTTCCTGGCTTTGTGATATGGAATACCATCTGTTTAGACTGAAACCCAAGCCATGGGGACATTAATTTTCAGTATAAGACAAATATAAATAACTTTAGCTTTTGCCAAATGGGTCAACCTCTTACTGCCACCCTAGGAATCATCCAGCTGGCTACCCAAATAAAATAATGCTGAATGAAGCCCACTATTCTCCTAGCCCTTCTAGTCTTTGTTTTTATTCTCTTCATAGACATTAAGTAAGTACATTTTACAGTGGCCTTGTTAAATGGGTCAGTGAACACAGTTGTTCCCATTTTACAGACAAGGCAAGGCAGGACAGTTAACACATGACTTGGTCAAGGCTCCAGTGGACATTTGTAGCACCACTCTGCAACAGTCAAGTTTTGAGTTCCCATACTTGCAATCTATATGTGGCCTGGGGTCTGGAGAAGTTGTGAAGCTGTAAGAAACCTTAAATCCATGAGATATTTTCAATCTCTTTTTGCTTAAATGAGAAAAAATTATTTAAAGTTAAGATATTGCATGCCTTTCAGTAGTTTCCAAATTCATGCTTTGCCTTTCCTTCATCCAATTGATGTTAACCATGGAAGCTGCAGGTATGATGACTGTGCTATTTTTGGTATGAGTAATGAAACTCCTACCTTGAACTTTGGTAATTTTATTTTCTCCCTTATCATGATTAAATCACCTAGGTTGTTCAGGTCAATTAGGCTATAAGGTTCCTGGAATGAACTCTGGGCCTCAATGAACTCAGCAGAGAAATGCATATAAACATGACCAAATTTTAGCACCTTGTTCCAAAAAGAGGAAAAAATCCATTCATGGCAGTTATCCCTAAGACAAAATAAATTGATCAACAATTAATGGAAAGGCTGTTTTACTTAATAGAATTAAGGACAGAAGATCTTTGGAAACTATTGATTGTCACAGAAAGATAGTTAAGTATAGAAATCAAATTATAAAGGGGACAAAATAAAGTGAGGAGCAATATTGGAAGAAGACTTATCACACCCACAATAGATGAGAATCTTCTGCTGCTTCTGTAAGGAAGAAAAAGGAAAAAAGTTTCATCTGAAAAGTTGTACTGGTAGAGTTGAAAAAGATTGACACATACCTTGCTTTGTAACATATTTAAAAAGCATGAGAAATGGTGAAATATATCAAAGAATGTTCCACAGAACATATTTTTGCTTAATAACCCTTTTCTAAATCCTGACTGTAATTACCCAGTTGTGATATCTTAATCTGAGGCAATAAGTGAGAAATGAAAATATTATGGAATCAGGGCATCACACAGCATGGCAAAATGCAGCTGATACCATAACCATGGTTGCATGTTGCTCCAGTTTACCAGCTGAATCCAGGTATTAACAAATTAGTTTAAAAGGCACTTAAACTCATTCTACTGGGCAGTACTTATGAGAAAATCACAAATTTTCATGTAGAATAGCAGATGTCTGAGATAACCAAAGCTAGACTGCCAGTTAGCAGAAGACTGGATCAAAGAACTGTGCTTGGTTTTACTGTGTTTTGTGTCACTCACACAGAATTCTTCCTGAGTACATCTCATAATATTTTTCACAAAAGTACTTGATATAAATTTCTGTTCAAAGAAAAATGTATTGGAAGCTATTCCAGAAGAACACTAAGGGTAGATACTATATTCTGAATCAAGGTAAATGTATCACAAGAAAGGGCCTTTGCCTCGAAAGCATGCACTGTCCCAGAATTGTTTTTTTCCAAGGAATAGTGTACAAGAGATGATCTTGTAATGGTTAGAGTATATTTGAAAGCAGCTACTCTGATTTACTTTCTCATTGTCTTGAAAATCTATTAAAATCAAAAAAATCTATTAAAATCAAAATTTCAACTTTTTTTTCTGCTTTTTGTTGTTATTAAGTATCATTGCATATGATTTTTTGGTGAGGACTAATATTTCATAAGCAAGATCACCTGGCAGCAGTTGAAGATTTTAACATCCTCAGAGGGGAAAAAATGCAAAGTTTGTTGTATTGTATTTAGAGCATATTCAGTGTTCTTTTTTATTGGAGCATTCTATATGACTGTTTATTCGCCACATTTTAAAACCCTCCTGGAATCAAAATAATTGCTTCTTCATTATTTTTATTTTTAATGTAAATTTTACTAATGAATAATATATTTCTTTTTACTTCCTTAGCTCTGAGTTCAATATCTGTCAGACTCAGTGTTGATATTGTCTACACTGCACCAACTTTGTGATTTATAGACCATCCTCCTATTATTTTCCAAGAGGCAAGTGTATCTTACATTAAAAGGGAGTCTTTATGACCAAACTAATAGTCATAACAGAGATAAATAGAGCTAAGAGTAAAGTCACATTAACTTTCTGTAATTGAAAGAGTGTAAATGTTTTAAATACTATTTTTATATATGTATGTTTGTGTGTAGGTATTTACAATTTTATACATTTGCATGTAAAGTGATCTATATATATACTTATTTGTCTTTATATATGTACATACATATATGTATAAGAAGGCAAAAATACACACATATAAGCATACATAATCTACTTTTCCAGGAGTCAGTCTCTCTCATTTCTCTCTATAGGTATACATATGTATATGTGTGTATGTACACACACATACAGATGTGAATGCAGCCACACCTATTGCTGAGAGAGAAAAATTTTGGGAGGTTGTTAGTGTAACCATGATTTACATGGGCCATTTCTACAAATACCAGTGAGGTATAATGCTTTTAGCCTAAAGCATGCATACTAAATGTGTCACACATCTGCAAAAATCCAGAGAAAAAGCTGAAGAGGTTTTGAAAAAAAACCTTTTTAGAACCTTTTTTTTTACCTAAGTCCTATGCTTCATTTACTAGTGAGATGAATCTGCTTTATATGATTCCAAAGGCAAGAAATTGTTTTCTTAAAATGCTTTTAAAATAGGTTCAAAATTGGTTGCACCCATTAGCGATGCCCAGTGGTGAGTCCTGCTGCTGGGAACTTTTACAGTGCCAGATATGAGCTCTGTGTTCGTAGGGCTGACATTCAGGGTCTCCAGTAAAAAGCTTTAATATTACCCTTGAGGTAATCCTCCCTCTTCTCCACCTTGGTGTAAGGTAGTTAGAGGGAAGACCTTAATGGCCTCTCGCTGCAGCAGCCCAAGGTTTAGGAATGCTGTGGTGCACCTATGGTGGCAACAGGCACACGTGTAGATACACAGGGACGTGTGTAACTGTGCGTCACGGGCCTCGGGGATGCTGGTATCTCAAGTGATGGATGGCCATGGGTGTGTGTGTACTTGTACAGCTTTTTACTGTCTTTAGAATGGGCCAGCAGCAAGCTCTGGCATGACAGACCCAACGCAGGGGAATGGCTGGCACGGGATCCCAGGCTCATGGCGCAGGCCCAGCTCTGGATGTAGCAGCAAGTAGAGTGGTTCAGTAAATACCCAGTGAGATTTCCCTGGGTTTTCAGGCAGGCACAGTTGAATTACCTTTTGCCTGCCTGGTAGGTATATCATCTAAAATAAATCAGCATGCAAGGAAAACTGTCCCAAACCTTACGTGTTAAATGCATGCTGCGCAAGATTATTAAAAAAGATATATGTGAAAGTAATTTAAAAGCATGATCCTCTACCTGCTCTTTGGCTGCCAAGTAACTCCTTGCTTTTTGGGGAATGTTTTAAAGGTTGAAACAAAGACGCAACCTTCTTACTATTTGTATTCATTTTGTCGGGCAAGGAAGCGTATCTCTCTGCCTTTGACAGTGATAAGGGAATTTGTGAAAGAAAGTATGTTGTATAATTTCAAGGTTTAGAACTAGACATAGCGTGGTATTAAAAATATTTATTGGTTTTATAATGTTCAGCTTTAGCAGAATTGTTTTCATTAACATTTGCAAATGAAAACAATCTTGAAAGAAGTGAGGAAAACAAAATTGAACCAAACCACAATTAGAACTTCTCCTGCAAAGCTAGGAATGTAAATTCAACAGTATTTGGGCTTGATATTGCAATTATTATTTAAACTTTGTCATTATTATTAATATATTATCATGTTTGCTATAGTTGTGTCTGAGGACCAGCCTAGGCCAGGGACCCACTGTACTAGGCCATGTCCCAACAAGAGGAGCAGACAGCTGGTCCCGCAGAACTTAAGAGCTCAAACATTCAAAACAAAGAAGGAAAAGGAATATGACGACACTTATTCCACATGGGGTCTCACCCCACTTCATTGTGCAGATCTAAATTCACTTCTTCCACACCACCTCTTTGAACTGTTCCATTTTCACTCTTATGTGTGAAAAACTGACTGTAAGGAGAGCTTGCCTTGTTGTCAAAGCCTTGTGAAAACCACCTTTTGCTGTGATAGACACAAAAAAATTAGCTAACGGGCACTATTCAGGAAGAGGATTGTACACTCTTCTTGTGTGCTGGCTCTACCTCTCTGTCAAAACCACCACTGTGTATTCATACAGTGCCAAAGCTGGGTTTAAAAAAAGAAGGAAAAAACCATCATCCCAATTAATAATTCACTTCATGTGCTGAGTAACAAAAAACTGTTGAGGGGCTGTGTCACCCATAGGTAGATCCCAGTGGCCACGGTGTAGTAGGCCATGCTCCCATCTTGAGGGAAACATAAAGGCCTTAAGAGGCTTGCTCTAGGCTCCCCATTCATAGGAACTAAAATTAACTGTAAGAGTGAAAGGCAAAAAGCTCCTTTATGCTTTCCCTGTGCTATGCATACTCATTTGTGGGACTGGCGGCTTTTAAATGGAGAGAGCAGCATTTGACTAGTTATTTTTATCTGGACTGTGCCCTGTTAATTTGTCTCTCACTTCCCTCCACCAGCTCCTCATACCTGATCCTAAGTAAAAGACTTTGGGAAAGCTTGAGTCATTTCTAGTCTCTACTCTCTGATTCCAGTAATTCAAGTTGCCACCTTCCCAAGACAAATGAAGAACCTGTGCACCCTTACTCTACTCCAGACGAGGGTGTCCTGTTATTTTTATCAACTGCACAACTCTGGGTCATGTAAATAAAGAAAACAAAAAGAATAGTTTGTAGAATTCTCCAACCAGAGTCAAATTATGGTTTGGATGAAGCTATACCTAGCTGAATGGGATCAAATCAAAGCAGAGAATTCGAAAAATTGCTAAAGGCTGCAGGGATTCAATTACCAATCACTGCACTCCAGTTCCAAACACAACGTGTCTATATTCAAATGACTAATATCACAAACTCTTACTTGTCTGGCAGCTCCTACTTTATTTAGGGGGTTGACACAACCTGATGAGTCTGCCAAACTGTATGAAAATCCCTGATCCAGTGCACAGGATCCCAGGAAGGTTATGCTGAAGTTGATAAAAGCAAAAGAGGAAAAAAGGAAAGGTAAATGAGGAGGCAAGGTTTTGTCCATGGGGCTTTATTTAGTCCTTATGGAAAATGTACAACAAAGGTAGCAGTATGTGCTATTTCTAGCCTGCAATTTATGAATAGGGCTTTCTCTCCTCCTCCTAAGTCTCCTTCATTTTGCAGACTGTGTGCTAAAGCATCAGCAATCTTGTTCCCTTCTCGCTCGACATGCAGACTGAGAACGGGCTGTCAGGCAAACACAGAATTCTCACAGATGATGCGAGTCACTGCTCTGGCGTTGCTGCTTCCCCCTGCTGATGGCTGGGCTGGCTCTCAGATTTGGTTGGCCTACCTTGCGTGTCCCATGCAGGCTGTGTGGGAGGGGATGCCTGCGTGCTCCTCGGTTTCTACCTCATTCAGCAGGCTGGCACCGAATGGCCAAATATTCACGCACAAAAGTACGTGATTATGGAAATGCTGGATTGCGTGTGAGGGGAATTCTGCTGGTTTGTTTCTCAGAATTTATATTTTGCCTGCCTTTGTGTAAGATTTCAAAAGCGGTTTGGCTGAATACATGCGTGTTTTTGTTTGTTTTGTCATTGCGTTGATTTTCTTTTCCAAGAGCTATTTTTTCTTTCAATAAATAACAACAAAGAAGATGGCCAAGGCCTACAATGCAGATGATCAGCAAGGATGATATTGTCATCCTGTGTCAATCGGTTCAGAGTCTGGTGAAATAAACAGTCCCTTGGGAACGTCAGTGCTTCATCAAGACCAATTAGTGGATCTGCCGCTGCTATTTATGTTTAAGCATTAACGACTGGGCAGGGCTGCTTTTTGGAGTGCCTGACACTGGCATGGAACAAGGCACCGACCTAATTACTTCTCTACAAGAGCAGAAAATGCCTCGTGAATGCCTGCTTGGCAAGGATGTCTCATTAAGGGGAAAAAGCCCAACACAAGTACTCCTAGAAACAAAAATTAAAATGATAGGTAACCTGCGGCCATCCGACTTCCTTCATGGCTGTGGGAAATGAAGAGAAACTGCTGTAAGGTGATGTATAGTTGTATAGGTGGATCAGGGCTTCTTTGTACTTTGTTTCCTGACTCCACCTATTTTTATAGTCCATAAGGAGTATGAGACACAGAATGCAAACTTGCATTGTTGAAGAACAGAAAATACGTTGTCATCTTGGGTATCAATGTCAAATAGGACTTGAAGGGCATTCCCATGTTGGTGTCTGCTGGAGTTTGTTTTCTTAGTCTGTTTCTTCAGGGTTTGCAAACTGGCCTAGGAAATTAAAGGGTCTACACCTGAGTGAGGAGCTGGTAGTGTGGAGCTTATGATATATATATCTTCTCTTTCTGCATAAAATGATCAAGAAGCAAATTGTGTTTTCCCAGTTCAAGACTGGTGGGTAGGTATTTTTAGTCATTATAGTTTTGTTAAAATAAAACCTGAAGAGTAAGTAGAAACAGCTGCTCAGATGTTTCTTTTGTCCTAAGCAGCTCTCTTCATTTCTGACTTATCTTCTTTTTACCTTTATTTTTCTTCTCCTCTGAAGAGAACAAATATCAGAAATTCAAAGTGTGCTGTTTAATTGTGATTTGTGAGATGAATTACATGTCATTACTTCTTTTCTTTGACTGAATGAACACACACTCTTAAATACTAAGGTCCATTATTCATCTAGGGAGTGGGTGCAGCGCAAATACTTACATGTCAGGCTTTGCCCAAAAGGCACATTTTGAGCAAGCTAGCTCTGAAAAAGCATGTATGGTAGTGCAGGAACAGTTAAGCTTTCTAGGTAAAGAGGGATCTAGTGTTTGTGCAGATATGCACGTGTGTGATTCTCGAGATGTGCCCTTTTTTTGGTAGTCACCAATTTATCATAAATTGCTGAATTGTTTAGTTGGCTTCTGGATTGAATGCAGACCTCAAGATGATTATATGGGTGCCACTGGTCTTGACCTTTGTTCAAGTGCAGCCCTTTGCCTTAGTCATTCCTGCTTTACCTATCTTAAGTCACAGAATGGCAGAGAAATAATCACCAGCTGAACAGAAGATTACCTGCTACCTGCTAAGGTGTAGGTGGCCTTAAATACTGTAAGATGCTTAATGCTACTTCTTAAATGCAAGAGCCTGAGTCTCTGAGCATGCATCTCCAGACAAATAATTTCTTCTCAAAAACTGGATATAGTTATTTTCTTTCTTTTGCTGTCCAGTGGACAGCATGCTTACACATCAGGTCCTAAACTCAGCTGTTTCAAGCCTCTTGCTTTCAAAGTCAAAGCACAAGGCTTTTTTAAAATGTTTACCAGGCTTCTAGCAGATAGCAATGCTGCAGATGCAGGTTTACAGGGATGGGGGCAAAAGGGGCTTTGCCTTCCCAGAGCATTCTTGGTCCTCTTGACTGCTGTAGCTGCACATCCTCTGCTTCCAGGGGCATGATCACCACATGCTTGGCCTGGAGAGATTTGTGAGTCTCAGGCCATTTTTCTTTCTGTGGTTCTTTTCCTTGCTGATCTCTGAGTGAGGATGGTGGCATGGTTGTGTCTCACTTTGCCCTATAGACAGGAGTCAAAATAACGCTTATAATCAGGTGCCAACATGCTGTGAGACATACAGCTGTGAAGTCTGGAAGTATTAAGGGCTCTGTCTTACAAACTTTGCTTTGACTAGACTCTTGTTTCTGTTCTTATTCTGACGAAATAGTGCAGAGTCATGAATAACTCCTGATTTGTTCAAGGTAGTCAGGTTTCTGAAGGAGAAATGGAGGATCCAGTACTAGCAATCTACTTGCCTTTGGATCTACATGCAGCAGCAACTGCATGAGTTCAGTATTCAGCTGTTCACTCAGCTACTGCATCTGACTCCTATATTGCATCTGATACCCTATAACACAATGTAAAATAGAAGTGCACCAAACAGCAGTTATTTATTCAGTTTTTACACAGTTCTCATGTAGTGTTAACTTCTGTAGACTTTTATTGCAGTGTGGCTTCAGAAAGAAATATATAAAATGTAAAAGACTTCAGACTTTGGCCCTGTATGTTTCCTTCAAAGCAACACTTCTGAACATAATCAAATAGTCTGGGGGGACAGAGACAGAAAGTCAGAAAAATACAAAAGGATAATTGCATTGTTGTACTAGAGGTTGATTTTAAAGGCAGAGACATAGGAATTGCTGTAGCAGAGCTCATTTAAAATGAATTGTATTATGCAATAATGTTTTGTGGTTCTATAGTTATCAGCTAACTAATAACTGACAAGTAGTTGACAGCTAAGAATCTTGGAGCCCTCTGCAGGGTCCACGTTATTCTGGCATTCCCTCCTGTAAGTTTCTTTTATTCTGTCTTTTTTTTTCTGTAGTTATGCAAATAGAAGTGGTCAGGCAAAATGACCTTTCCACCACTGCCTGTTGGGTCTGAGTTAGATCTGAAGTTGGAGCTGAGACAATTAATTTTCACCTCATCCTACTTCAGCCGTCATATAAATTTTCCCCTTTTCCTGCTGGATCTTTTCCCCCCAATCATCTTGTAAAGAAACATTGCAGTAGAAGGAAATGTGTTTGATGAAATTACTGCAAAGTGGTTAGAAGAAATTTTAGAGAGCACAGTCTTGGATGATCCATCGTCAAAGCAGCATATATATATTAAGTGGGCATCTGCAGAGATCTCTTGTGTTTGGTACTCTTGAGTATGTTCATTCTTGGACTGCAGAATGGAAGAGCATATACAAATCTGCAAATCTCTCAAATTTGAGAGGCACTGTGTGTGTTGTGAAGATCAGGAATATAATGCAAAATGATTTTTGAGAATTGGAAAAATGAGTTAAACTGTAGGTTATAAGCTGAAAAGGGACCTATGCTTTATAACACCTTACTAGCTAATCTGAATCAATAGACTACTGTTTTGCCAAAACAGTCATAGTGTCTCATAAAAAGCAAACATCTAGAATATATAAACAGATGTAGTCTGTGAGCTACTTCATTACATGAAGTAATTGTCTGGTTATACTGAAAATTAGTAAAAACACTGTTGAAGTTTTGAACAGTGAGCTTCAAGGACAATGTGAACCAAGTGGAGAGAAGTCATGGAAAATGCCAGTGGAAAAACCCCATGTCTCACAGAGGAAAGTTAGAAATTTGAGGTAGTCTGTCTGAAAGCAAATACAAGTCTCCAAACACATAAGGGTAGACAGGACCATGTGTGTAGTGGACAGGGACAGATCTCTTATCAAATTTTCTAGCATTAATGAAGTATCATATTTGTCAGGAATGCCACATTTTCCTGAACTGTGAGTGCAGGTGGACAAGACGACCATTTTGAAGCTGCCGCCTTTGATGATTTGCTCTGTCCCCATGTGACTCATTAGGTGTGCTCTGAAGAGGTGACTATTTGGAAAAAGTAGTCATAAGGACACTGCACAAGTAAGTCACACTAACATGCTATGTTTTAATTTGTTCTGCCATCAGGTCAAACTGGGAGGAGAAGCCCCGAACTCCAGTGTAATACACATAGCCAAGGGCAGTGATGGCAGCAGTAGCAGCTGGAAGAATGTTGGTGGCAAGTGTGGAACCAAATGCCACCTTCTGGATTTTGCCAACTCTGAGCGGCCACTGGTGGTCAACTTTGGCTCAGCTACCTGACCACCGTTCACAAGCCAGCTGTCAGCCTTCAGCAAGCTGGTGGAGGAGTTCTCTGGTGTGGCTGACTTTTTGTTGGTCTACATCGATGAAGCTCACCCATCAGATGGCTGGGCTGCCCCTGGAATCTCCCCCTCTTCATTCGAAGTTAAGAAACACAGAAGCCAGGAAGACAGATGTGCAGCTGCTCACCAGCTCCTAGAGCACTTTTCCTTGCCACCTCAGTGCCAAGTGGTGGCTGACTGCATGGACAACAATGCCAATGTGGCCTATGGGGTTTCATTTGAGCGAGTATGCATTGTGCAGAGACAAAAAATCGCCTACCTGGGGGGCAAAGGCCCCTTTTGCTACAACCTTCAGGAGGTTCGGCTTTGGCTGGAACAAAACTTCAGCAAAAGATGAAATCCATTCTCTACAGGACTTATGTCAACAGTTGTGTCCCTTTAAGGTGATGCAAAAGGGAAAAAAAAGAAAACATATGCTAGTTTGAATAAAATCTTTCTGATGATTGCAGGAGAACGCATTTGATAACAATGTCAAGTGAATGTTAACTAGGAAAAGGAAATAAAATAAAAATTAGCACTACAGAACCATTGTGAAGTGAAAAAAATCCCACTCCTGCTCTTGCTATGGGATAGAAAGGTGAAGAGGCTTCTCCAAAAAGGTGCTGCTGGCAAGCAGGTAGGGTGGTGAAATTAAACCTGTCTCCCAGAAGCTCCAGTCCTGGGGTGAGGCAGAGCAAGCATTTCTGCTTGGAAGGCAATGCTGTACATTTCATCAGAAATGCTTCTTTATGCCCCTCTGGCCAATGCAAGGAACCTGGGAGGAACAGGGGGGTTGCAATTACTTTGTATACAAGATTTTCCTCTCCTGGTCTAAAGTTTATTGTTCAGAGACTACAGGAACCACATGCAATGCAGCGCACAGGCAGACTGGCTGCCCAGAGCAAGATGAACCTTTGTCTGCTGGTATTTGTACTCTCTGTGGACGCCTCTGCACAGCATATTAACTATGTAATGCTACCTACATGTTTGTGTGCAGGCCTGTGCCTGCTAAGAAAGATGCTAAAATCTACGAAGTTGGACCAAAAAGAGAAAGGTGGTCAAATAAGCCTATTACCATTTGAAAACTGAAATACCTGGACTATTTGTAACACAACATTGAGAACCACCTAGAGCATGCATCATGAGACAAAACTCAGCTGATGCCAACCAAACCCTTGGTTCTCAGAGCTAACAACACACATTTATCAATACTCTCTGGTTCTCATCTCTGTTTCTTTACCCACCTCCATCTCTTTCTGTCTAGCAGTAGGCTTAAAGGTATTTTCACTTTTAGCTTTTTAAAAGAATAACTTATTTCTCTCTGTTTTTTTTTTCTTTTTTTTTTTTTTTTTTTTAATGTGAGATGATGACCTTGCAGGCGTATTTTGGGGATGGGGGAACTTATGCACAACTTTACCTCATTGAGATGGAAACCTATCCTGTAATTTACCCTGTTAAATGTAGTGGTCATGCTGACTTTTGCTATCTTGGATACCTGAAGCTAGTTTATAGCTATGTTAATCTGAAAGTTAAGTTGTTTGCAGCCTTAGAATTGATTAGCTGCAGTTCTGCTACCAGATGAGCTGATAGTCTGTTTCACTCATGTTCTTGAAAACCTTCCCACAAGAGAAACAGGGAGGACAAATGGTTTGAATTAATGTGAATATGTGTAAAAGATGGCAGAATTTTCATATGAATGAGTATGAGGAATTGATTGTTATGTTTAAAGAGATACTGTGAACTTAGAGCATACAGGAAGTTTAGGTATTTCTAAAACTAAAATTATTTAATCAAGCCTAATGAAAAGGCAGATTTTCAATGAGCTAACCTATTAGAGCTGATAAATGAAAACCCATATGGAGATGGACTATCGAAGTTTTCTCTCATCTTTGGCAGAAATATGAAACAGATAAACAGAATAAGTGGCAAAAATCAAATTAGTTCTTTTAATTCCTCATCCTGCCCATTGTCAGGGATACGATGTCTTGATACTAACATAGGAAAGAATAAAAAATACCTAAGTGTTTTAATCCTCACAATGCCCATTAATATTGTGTATTTCTTCTAGTTTGGCTGTTGGTCAATTTAGCCAATGTAGGAGGAATTCAGAAATGTGTTTTCTAGCACAGATCTGAAATAGTGACAGCAACAGGGGTAATTTCTCCCACACTCAGGTTCATGCTTTGCATTCTTCTCACATTTTCCTCCACACACTGTTAAACACAGACACACATGCACTTACACAGTGGGTAAGGTGCAGTGGAGAAGGGTGTAAAGAGTGGTCCTCAGATCTCCTGGTGAGCCCCACTTCTCAGAAGGCCCATGTCTGTGTGTGTGAGTGTGCATTTATATGTGCATCTGTATGTATAAAATACATTTTTGTGTATGCATATACATATGCATGCACATATAATTGGTGTCTAAGACCACTAGTAATAATTGTTTTGTCCTACCTGTAAATCATAGCTCAGTGTGGAAGATTGTTATGGATCTTCATGACTTACTGGGATCTATAACTGAATTTTAAAAACCTATTATCATAGAAACAGTAGCATAGCCAAACAACATGGTTTATTTAATCCTGTATCCTACCTCTGACTGTATCAAATGCTTCAGGGGAAGGTGCAATAGTTCTTAACTTACAGAATTTTTATTAGCTTCAGCCCTTATTATTTTTGCCTCATCTGAAGTGATTGTTGATGTCTCATCATCCCTATGAGAGGCTGATTCTGAGTTTTGAGGTTTAAATATTTTGTGAGGTCGGGATTACTAAAATAATGAAACCATCCCATTTAAGATCAAAGAAAACCAAATGAAACCAGATTTTTTTTCTTTCATATTTAAATTGGCTGCTTTTCAATGTCATTCTCATCTCTTGCCATTATATGCTAAACCACTAAACATAAGTGACCCTAATTTTTCTTCTGTGTGTCAGTCATCATATAATCTATGTAGAGATTTGCATATCTTTTGTTTATTTCTTAAGATGAACAATAACTCATATTCTTATACAGGTCCATATTATTTCCTTGCCTCTGAATTTCTGTTTTTGCTACACTGTCCTTTTACTCAGGTGAGTAAAGATGTAGACATTAATCCAAGTGAAAATCTGTATTGATATACCCAGCACAGCATCTTTTCCTTATTATATCCTATTCTTCAGTCATCTGAAACTTTTAATCCATAACAATTCCATAGCATTTGTAAAACTTAAACTAGTAAGTCTTTTCCTCTTTTCCTCATTATGCCGTTGAAGTCTGAACTATTTATATGGGAAATGCTAGCCAAACCTTTAGCACATCTGTTGAAACACACCTTTAGTTCAGAGGAAAGAGCCCAAATTAGTAATTCAGTTTGTTAACACCATTTGCATATTTAAAGTTACAATTATTTTTCAAGTCCATTCTCTCCTTTTGAATGTCCATTATTTTGTCTTATAATTCATAGATGCCTGCTCATCACATAGTATACAGGAATTATAAAATTGGCTCCTGTAAATGGGAAAAATACAGTGATTTTCCATAAATAAAAATACACAATAATTTATTTTCTTTCTTGGCAACATGTATGACTGTCCTGCCTAAAATGTAAAGTTATTCCAGCCTCACTGATTATCAAGACAGAAATACATTTTGCAAACCATAGGGTTACCCCAGAAAACTTCTGGTTGGAAAGCAGGGCTTTCTTCAACGAAAAATGGGCATAAAGGAAAAAAAAAGGAAACAAATTTTCTAGGAGGCGGATAGAAACATAACTTCTTTTTTTTTCTTTTTTACAAAATTAAAAAAAAAAAAGAAAATGTTTAAATCAAATGTCATCCATTATCCTCAATTGATGGTAAAAGTGGCCATATGTCAGATATCCCAAATTTTTGTAACAGTTGTTTTGGGTCCAGGTAGAAATTTTACTACCTTGCTAGCCTTGTACTTCACAGCTGGTCTAGTCTGCTGTGAGACTGGATTTGCTTCTGTCTCATTCTCACCATCAGGGCACTATACCACATTACTTGAGGTGCTCCAGTGTGACATACATGTTGAGCAAAGGCACACAAAGTAGGTGCCTGAAAGTATTATGGAAGGCTACTGCATATAACACAGACCCCAACACTGTGTCTCAACATTAGTATGGGAAACTTCCAGTATTTTTCATTAGCAATGTAAAAAGCTATTCTGGGCTATCATCCTACATTGTTCTGTGCTTAGCATCTGTATTTAGCACTGTATAAAAGGAATGTAAAACATTTTGTGCAGATGAAAACTATAGCATTTTGATATTTCCTTGTGTAGACAATGATATAAAATTAAGGCAGCAGGAAAACATGCCCCATCTATTAAAAAGTAGAAAATATATCATGAAATTTGTTGTTGAACAACTGTTGGAACACTTTGAAAAACAAAATGCAGTGATTTTTAGGAAGGTGATCTTGGTGGGGAAACCTGCAAAGCTTCTTAAAAAGGTATTTGTGCTATACATCCAGGTGTGTGTGGAGGGAAGTTATGTTTCTCCATGTGTGAAAGTGGCTTTTCTGTCATGTGGAGCATAGATTTAAGAGTTTTTAAGACTTTCATTCAGTACTATAACCAAAGCAGTAAGAGGTGTCAGGTAGGGAATATTGGCCAGTTTTGTACAACTCAACACCATGTCTGTGACAAATCCGTATTCAGTTGGGCCCAGTTTGGAGTCTTCAGTGAAGTGAGATGGGGGTGAGACAGAGGGGGCTTGTGTGCTCATGAAGATCGCTAATAAAAGAGTGGTGAGCTCAGTTAGCGTTCAGATGCCCTCACACTGGTGTTCCTCTGTGCACCTCAGTGAGTCTGGATTTGAAGGAGGCCTCTCTTTGGGTCTGTCAGAAGGTTCGCTGTGGTGTAGGTGCCTGTGTGTACTGACTATGTGTGTGTGATTGTTTAAATGTCAAAAATACACTGCAGGAGAGCCAGCAAAATTTTGTTACAATATGGTGCTCCATGAAATGTGCTTTCTAGATTTGTTTTTCTTGTATTATAATAAATGATAAAGGAAAATATACCTCTACTGTGTTTTATTCTAATACTGGTTGCTAATACTGGTTGGAATCTTGACATTTGACCAAGGAAACTTAGAACTGTATTTAATACAAAAGCTTATGCACTCTGACTAAATCTTAAGCAATACAAGCCAAGTCCCTTGTAAATGGTGGGACTAATTTACTATCTGACTACTCAGCTTTTAAGAAAGGTAAGGGGGAAGAAAACAGAGAGCTAAAAGGACAGTATTTGAGCCTGCACAAAATTACACTGTTCAAAAGAAAAAAAGTGTCCTTGAAGAAAGCATGCCAAGCTGTATATGGCACGGGAAACCTGGACAAATCAGTTATGAATGAATTGGCTATAAATGCCACTCCCATTTCGATATACAGGCAAAAGATCAAAAATAAAATTAAAACTAGAGTTGAATAGCAGCTACAAAAAAGGGACCCAAAAATGTGCAGCAACTTTTTAAACAAACTCAATTTGTGATTTCACTGTATTTTAGAAATTCCCTCTTCTTTGTAATCTTTTGTTACAATAAGTTTTACAGTAAGTTTTATAGGACCCTACATCTGAAAACTGGTTGTGAGAACAGAGGTAAAAAGAACAAAAAAAATCACCAAAAGGAAGACCATGAAAAAGGTTATATCCTAGTTTCCCAAACAGAAATGTTCATTAGAGTATACGTTATAGCCCTTTAAACAACTAAATAACTCTCACGTAACAAAACTAACCCTCAGAAGTACTGAAAGAAGAATTTTGAGTTGTGAGAATATTCCTGTAGTCTGGCTGTTACTGATTACGACCCTTTTATCAATTGTTGCTATGAGGAGCTACTCAGTACTCTGAAAGAAATAAAAATACCTTTCTTGTTTCTTATTTCACATCTGTGTAAATCAGGTGAAGGCAGATGCAATGGAAAATGGAATAACAGTTTTATTAGAAATTAGGACCATTAATAAATAATCTGTTAACAAAAATTAGACTCTGGATAATCCTAAATATTGGTGAGACTGTTTTGGGTTTTTTCTGGAGTAGATGATGTCCATGGTAGAAACAAACAAATTTATAAAATAGATTATTTATGGAGCAGTATCTCAAGAAGATTGACTATTGCTCAAGATCTTGCTTTCCAACAGAGAATTCCTGAGGCATAATAAACCTTTCCCAATTATAGTCTTCAAACAAAAGACCTAAATCTTGGTTAAAACCTTTGATTACAGACAAGTCAACTCACTTTATATGCTTGTGTGCTTCTAATGTTCATGTTAGTGAATCAATGAGCTTAAATGTGTCTTAGAGGGCTAATGTGAAATGGAAACACATAGAATGGGATTCTGTTCAAATCCTTAAGGACTAAGGATTTGCAAGCCTTGATATGTGACTTGACTAGAGAAGGAGAATCCAATTTAGGCCATATATATGGAACGTGAATACAACTAAATTTTTAATTGTCTCTAAGATAGTTCCTGTTATTTAAAATTAAAGTAGTAGCAGGCAGGAAAAATGCTCTTTGTTAGCCAGTACTTCCCATATTTTCAATATAGATATTTTTGTTATTCATAGAAAAGCTACTGTGACTTAGGTCCTGCTTAGGTGTTCAGGTAATAGGAGGGGAAGTTTTCTTAAAAGCTTTATCTTCTTTAGGAATTGATCAGGTTTGGATGGCCTTTAACCCTGTACTTTTTTCCTTATATCCTTCCTGCACATGATTTCCCATGTTTCTTGAACCTGTCATACCACGGGTGATGTTTCCCCCATTTCAGTCTTTGGTTTTGTGGAGTTTACTTAAGGCTACAGAATAGCTGAGGTCTTCATTTCAAGTATGATGTCAGGATGTCAGTTGTCAGAAGGCCAAGTGAAATATTGGGAGAATACAGTATTTTGTTCTGTTTATCTGTGTATTCTCAGTGCACATCATCTGCATGTGGATTTGTTCTCAAACATAGTTTTTTGCATGCCAGCCTGCAGAGCTCAAACTGGCTTTCTGGTCAGATTATGACAACACAAACAAGCTTTCTGCAGACTGAGAGTGAACATACAGATTTCATCTCAGCCCTAGCTACTAGAGTTTGTATATCCCTGTGTCTGCCAGCCTTTTGTAAAAACTCATAACAATGCTCCAGCCTCACTCAGGGTGAAAGTCTAGCGCAGTGACTCCCATATATTAGACTTGAGCAGATGTCTTATGAGACAAATCTTTCTCAGAGATTCACAGGAAATTAGACCAATTGTTC
>VZTN01034474.1:264-25508 GCA_013400515.1 Erpornis zantholeuca | reverse complement strand
ACCTATGTCATTGACAGTTGTCAAATGTCTGTGGTAGTGGAGGAAACGAAAACTTAGTTAGCAAGAGTCATCCGTTTTAAGGACAGTTCATTTTAGAGATAATTTGGAAAATGGGACAGTTAGCATTGCTTTCTTTTTAAATCTACACTCCTTCCATGAGTTTTCTAATGTGTATTTCAAAAGATCAATGAATTTTTTTATATATAGAATTTTAAAATCTGTGTCTTCTTTTCAAATTCAGAGTTGAAGTCTACAGTCCTAGAAACAGAGAAGCAGTGCATAGGTGGTGTTCAGCAGGCACAGGTAAGATTCTAACCAAAATATTTTATCTTTTTTTAAAAAGAGTGCCAAAAAGTACTTCTTTTCAGAAATTTTTGAAACAGTTTTGTGTACCGAATATCATGTATGAAAGAATTCTGAAGTGAGAGTGTTTTATATGCTCCATAGAGTATCTAGGTATAAGGATTGAAGGTTCCTGCCTGCCTCAGGGGATTCTTACAAAATCTTATTGTTCACTCAAAAGTAAGTTAACCCTCTGACAGCATCACTAAGGAATAGTTGTAAAAGATCTGGTTATAATAGCTAATCTACAAAAGTTCATGTAAGTAATAGGGCAGATTAAAAAATAGATTTTTTTTCTGACCCTCTCCTCAAGCTTATGGCAGTGGTAGTAAGAGAACAGGTTCAGAGGGCCATGCTGGACTTAAAAAGGAGATTGTCCTGGTATCAGACTATGGAGACAATCTGGGTTGGACTTGTGCCACAGAAACACAGTAATTTTTCTAGCATGTCACCATACACGTTCTATACTTCGTTAAAGATGGTGCAGTTTGGTGGGGCTGAGGAACTTCAAATTCTGTTTCCTCAAAAGGAAATAGACTTATCTTACTGATGAATAAGAGTATCCAGTTGTTCTGGTAGTCATTAGAAGGAAGGCTAAGTTCTGAAATCTTGTTTTGAAACAAGCAGTGATCAAAAGCTCTGGGAATCTCTTGTCATCCTCCACTGCTTCCCAACTCGTTTCTCTCCTTATTTCCCCCTTTGGGTTTGTTTGGTTTGGGTTTGGTTTTTTTGTTTGTTTTTTTGTTTTTTTTTTTTGTCTGTTTGGGGTTTGTTTTTTTTTTTCCTGGGGTATTTTTTTGTTTATTTTGGTTTTTTTGGAGGTTTTGTTGTGGGGTTTAGAGGTTTTATTTTGTTTTTTGGTATTTTGGGGCTTTTTGTGTTAGTGACAAGACAATTCAAGCACCACTGCATGAAGCAGCATTTGTGAAAATGGGCAGTTGTTTTTTTTTTCATGGAAAAATAAGGAATGCCTTGTTAAATACATACTACTGATTTTTAGACTTGAAAATTTAATCTGAGCTTGATCATGTATTTTGTGAGACACGGGTGGGGAGAGTATGTGTATTAACTTTATAGCTTCTGTCTTGCCAAACAACTTTAAAGGAGTTCTTCTAGTTGGTTTCGTAAATTCTGCTACTTTCATAATATGAAACATTTTAAAACTACAGCTCATTAATTAAAATAATATTACAAAATAATTCTACATTGCAGAAGTTTAACCTAAAATATATTTGTCCCATGATATTTTTATATTTCAGTCACCCAGGTTTCCGTAGCAATGGTATCCAGTATTTATTGTGGAAAAGTGCTTTTCCCCTATGCTTACAGAAAGTTATTGCGTGTAAGGAGCATGTTTAATCAGACTCTAGTACTTTAATTAATTGCAAGAAACTACCTATATAAATGGTTTTGTTATTAGAAATGTAATTAATTGAAATAGGTTTATGAATACTTAGGTATTTTACTATTAAAAAACAGTATTATGAGAATTACTATGAGAATGATATATAACCAGGAGCTCTGGAGTACTGTGATCTCCTGAATGAATGGCATTTGCTTCTGGTTGAGAGCTTTTCTGTATCTTTAAAACTAGCTTTGTTGTTCAATTACTGAATTCCATCTGCCAGTGTTTAGGAGATCCCCATCCCTCTTGCTCAGAGGTGATTTCTTATGACAGGAACATGAACTTCTTCCATTCATACTATTGTTCATCAATGACCTCCAGCACTAACAGGATCACCTCACTTGCAGAAAGTCATCTCAGGTTTTTGCACTATCATGTCACCATCATTCTGGTTTATTTTGAAAATCAGAGTGGAAGCTTTTTAATTTGAGGAGTTGTATGTGTATAAAATGTTGTCACATATGTTTAAATTATTTCCGTAGTGTCCCAAGCAGTTGAGCATATTCTACCTATCCATCAGTGTTTAGCTGTATCAGTCTATGAAAACATCCAGAAAGTAGAATAGCCATCATGTTTGTAGGTAAATCCTTTACTACAGCCAGACCATTCTTGCTGTTATTTGTACTTTTTTAAAGTGATGAAATACTTTGACCTGTTTCTATTAGAGATCTACCTTCATTTGTTATTTGTCTATAGTTTTAGTTTCTGAAAAGTGCAAGCATTGGCTGAAGTTAACCTAGTAGGTGATTTTTCTCTTTTCCTTTTCACACATTAATGAAAGAGAGCTCTAGTGTAAAATTTGAAATTGATCAACTAAGTCTACTTACAGACTTCTTCCCTTTCTCTGAGAAAAGACTTTTCCCACATACTACTAATATAATTGAAGATTATTGGCCAGAAAAAAATTGTAACTTGATGTGCTGATAAATTATCTCACTTATGATAAACAGTTAAGTAAAAGATTCAGAATAATTTTAAATTAAAGGCACAAGTAATGCAGGCTGGATCCTATACTTTCTTGCTACTTGAAGGAGCTTCTTTTTAGATATATCCTCTCCATTTCCTTATTTTTACAATGTTAGATATAATCTGCATGTTTTGCAGCATAATTTCTGAAAGCTTTTTAAGTGTCTTTTTTTCAGCCCAAAATACCTAATTTTTCAAAATTAAATCTAAAAAAAATGAGGATGTGGGGGTGTGCTTGCTCTTCGTACAGGAATTGTTAAGCGGTGGAAAAATAAGAAAAATTGGCAGCCATTTCAAGTCCTGGTTTTGAAATGCCAAATAGCAACCATGTCTGCTTAGTCCTCCCAGTGCAAACAGAGAAGGTTTTGTTAGGCTTAACTCCTCCAGTGAAAGAAGAAGCGAAAAATTGAATGTCCTAATTTAGAAACTCCAGCTTCAAACCCGATCTTTAAATCTGACAGCCATACTTTGTGCACAAGCCAATTTCCATTCTGCTTGTACCCCTGACCTTTCATACTATCCTTGCAATTTTCCTTACATTTTAACTCTTCAGAGTTGCTTGATTTTGCTTACATGGTAGGATAAAATAGATTCTTAGCAAAAAGAAGCAAAAACCTCATCCTTTAATTGTAAAATGAGTACATGAAAACTAGGCTTCATTTAGTAATGGGACATCACAGAGCCAGAAACCTAAAGTTGTTTGAAAGGCACTTAAAGCATTGTCTTATACACCATATTATAAAATTATTTTAATTTTTTTTTTATCATTTGTGATGGGAGTCTATTCTGTGTACCACACAATTTTAAAAATGAAGCCCTTATTACATTTGCTTAATTTTCAACATCCAGCTATAAAGAATACTTCATGCCTGGTCCCTGTAATCCCATCTTGGGAGAGGAGTTTTTGCCAGACTGTTGCAGTCTCTAGCAGTTTGGTTATAAGATAGTTTACACTGACTATTTAGACTATATTTACATCAGAAAAGTTTGTCATCAAAAAATTCTTATGCTCATAATGTTTCCGTCTCATTTGGGTTTGGTTCACCACATTTTACCCAACAAATAAATCCTCAACCAAAATTATATGCATTTTTGGAATTCCAAGTACTTCCACTGGGACTAAAAGCCTGACAAAATTTTGGCAGTTCTGAGATGCTGAAGGTGGATTTCTGCTGAATGATCTGTTGGTGCACTTTCCAGCAATATCATAGGGAAAAAATGCTTATCTTAAAAACTTAAAATACAAGCCAGGTTTTGCCATCTTGAAGATACTTTCTGCTTTATGAAAACAGACTTATGGAGTGTATCCTTAGAGTATTCCTAACCAGCCCACTTTACTGGTAACTCTTTTCTCAGCCTCTCAGCATGGACCTTTCTTCTTACTTTTGTCTTTAACTATTCCTTAGGGTAATATCTTAGTGATATTGGAAATGTTCCAATTTTGACACTTAGTAATACAAGAAAAAAGTTTGTGAAATCCTTTAAGATAAATGCTTAATCAGTCTATTTAGAAAGTATAAAACATTAGTGAGACTGGAATTTATTTTTCATTATTATAAAATGTCACCACTAGAAATTGTCTCAGAAACATGCATGCTGCCCAAAACTCTCTCTTTCAGAGGTTATTCTTTATAGGTGAAGCTAAGATTAAGAAGGTAAATGAAAGATTATTCTGAAATACCAAAATACACAAAAGAATTTTTTAAAAAGGGAGATTTTATAAACCTGCTTTAGACTGTTAAGACACTCATAGTCTGGTATAAAATCTTTTTTGTTTTGGTATTACATGGTTTTCATCAGCACATAGACCAGCTGTAGATATGACTAGTGAACCACTGGCTTCAACAGGAACTTGAGGAAAACTGGGAACTCTTCCTCTATTGGCTCACGAACTGTTCTGTGGCTGTGGCTCTTTCAACACTGCTTGATTTTGCATGTTCTTTATTGAGAAATTTATTCAGCAAAAACCTGGGCTCATTCCCCTTCCATCCCTTTTCTATTTTTGTAAGGGGGAAGAGAAGGCTTGTGGAAGCAATGAACAGTTACTCTAAAACAATTATTTTCCTGCAGAGATATAAGTGCCAAAGCCTTAGATTTCAACAGGGAAAAATAACTTACATACTTGGGTAAAAAAAAGGCAACCAACAAAAATGTATGACATATTCAAAAGGATATATACATATATATCCTATATATCCTATATACATTGTCATATATATGTCTTATTGAGGAAATAAAGAAATATGAAAGAAGGAAATATTTTTTGAAGTTTCCATATTAATCAAGTGACAGTGAATAGAGTTTTATATCTTCTTTTAAGAACTCTATCAATGTAAACTTTCTGTAAAATCATGCTAGCATACCCAAATTTCAGAAAATAAAGTTAAAAAAATTCAGATGTATGTATCTGGGTTTTTTTTAATCTTGCAAAATGTAATCCCAGGTTTGTAATATGTGATGTGGAGGAATTTATATTCTAATTCTATGTCCAATGTTAGAATTTGGATATCTGAGCTTTAAGCAAATGAGGATCAGGAAGCATATGTAGACAGATAGTGTTTTCTTGTTAGCATTCAGAGTAAATGATGCTTTATCAGAAACATACAGAAAGGAAGCAAAGTTCGTACAAAACGAGGTGATACAAACCTGGCAGAAGATTTTACTGCCAGGGTCATAGGAACTTCTGAAATGCGTGTTTCGCTCAGGCAGTGAGGAGGAATCTAACTTTGTGGAACTTCACTCCAGAACAATTTAAGTACAAATCAAGTCTTTTATATTCATGTTAATGAAACAGTTTTTATGGAGAAGTTTGAAGTTCTCTTGATGGAAATCTTAGACCCTTCTTGTTAGAATTTACTTTTCAGTTCAAAAGTGCTGTTGTTTTCAGGTTTATTTTTTAGTTTGTTTTCAGAAAGCCTAAGAAGCACAATTAGATTTTTTTATTTCCTAAAACCTTAGTCTAAATTTTAACTAGGCTTTTTGAAATATGAAGTGAGATTCTTTGAGTTGAGACCTGAATGTAGCTCAGAGACTGTGCGTTCCAGTCTGTGCTGCTTTCTGCGCGGCCAGCAGCCAAACTTTGTCATTAAATACCTTCATCTGGTCGTGCTGGGGTTGCAGAGGCCGTGAAGGAAGGATGAGAACGCAAATAGGAGTATTAGAAAGGCGGGAAGAAGCGTTCAGCGAGCGTGAAGGACATGCAGCGGAAGGCTGCCCCCGCAGCCACTAGATGGCACTTAGGCATTTCTGAATGGACTGCGAGGCGCTTGTGAGTCACTCCCGGGCGGTCCTGCGGACACCCCACGGCGGCTTTTTCATTTCTGGGGGGTTTTTCCCAGTCAAAGGAGTGGTTTTCTGCTATTTAATAAATTAGCCTTTAAAACGTACATAGACTTGTTCTGTTTAACCAAGATTTACCAACCTGAGCACCTCTCAGAGCAGACCCTCCACCCTCCCAACTCCCCAAAACATTAAATACTTAGAAAGCTCTGTTCTGTCACTGCTAAGTTGTTTTGTTTGTTTGTTTGTTTGTTTTAAACCAGTGAAAGGAAAACATTTGGTTTGGTCTACTAGCCTTCTGGATGACTTTCTTTGAAGTGATAATTAAAAAATTTTACTGCTGAATTACCATCATTTAAATAAAGAGGTCAATTTTCTGTTGAAGATGAAATTTGTTTCTTCAACCTCAATCTTGAACCCAGTTTTTATTTAGTTCTGATGAGCCAGAAATTTAAAACAATAAAAGGGATAAAACTGTGTCGAACATAATTAATTGACATACATATAGAATATAAATCACAGACTACATATTTAAACGAAAATAAAGAAGTATAGAGTGTCATGCATATGTGGTAGAATAATGAAAGCAGTTAATTCTCAGAACAAATGTTAGTATTTTGTATTATATCCAGACTTCACAATACTTGGATTAACTTCTCTTATTTTGCTTGGAGGCAGTGTTTGCCTCCTTAAAAGAAACAATATGTTTTATTATTTTCAGTGGAGTGACAATAACATATTTTTGCACACTTCCTCCTGTTCGTGGTGAGACTAAAATTTGCTTTCTTTAATCTGTGTTCTTCATGTTAACGTCAAGATGAAGTTTTACTTCTGTGCTCATTTTAGTTTCAAAGGCTCTTTATTCTGTTTTTCCACTTTTATTGAGACAGCCGAATATCACAGATCTGAAACACATAACAATCATACCACAGTTCAGGGCTGAGTAGACATTAGGAGGTCATGATGTACAAACCATTTTCCACCCACAGTGTCCTCCATGCCAGGTTAGCTTAGATGTTTGGTGGTTTTTCTCAGGACTTTGCACATCTCTGAGTATGGGTATGAGGTAATGGTAATACATATTTCCTGCTTTGCCTAGTCAGTGGTAAAATGGGTAAGCCTTGCTCTGTTTCTGATGCGTTGTTTGATAACAGCTAAATGAGATGAAAATGTGCTCTAAAAGCCCATATTTCCTGTGAGTAACTCCTAATTCAAGCACTGTGTCCTTTCAGGCATTGATTAAAATTCTCCAGAAACTGTGGGTCAAGTTCATGTGATTTATCTTGTTTCACAGCTTCTTCATCACAGACTTTTATAAGAAAGTATATTAATATTAATAATGGTAACAACAACAATAGTAATAATAATATACTTTAATCCAACATCCTTTAATCATAATGGGCATTCTCCTTTTTCCATTTTGGGCATGATTTATACTTGGAAAAAAACAGACAGGGATTTTTGTCATTTTAGTTAAAAATTCTTGTATATATAGCACCTGCCTTAGGGTTTGGGCAATAATCGATGGGGGGGAAAAGGAGAATGAGAGTAAAACTGAGAAAATAATTTATTTTAGCAAGAATTACTTGGCAATACTTTAAATTCTTGGCTATAATGGGAGAGATTTTCACTTCTTGGAAAAGGAGAACTATGGAATAGGCACTGTATAGAAAAGTTACCTCTTTTCTGTCTGTGTGTGGTTCTAAACATTAATATGTTCTCTTGCCTTTTACAGTGAGTTTCTTGTAAAATAATAGCAGAGTACTGTAACTTCCCTGAGAAAGCAGTGAATAGAAATGCATGATATAGTTATATACTAATTGAAAATTCTGTTTAAATTGTTTACTCTCTTCTCCTCTGACTCCTCACTGTTTTTGCTCATGAAAATAGGTAAATTGAGGTAGTACTCGTGGCATCTATGCATTTCTGGTTAGAGCAAAATATATGAGCTGTATTAATTAATTGTTAAAATATGATTTTTTTCTTAAATTCTCTAAATCAGAAATCCAATTTCAGATTAAAATCTATAAACTCCCCTTATACAAAATTATGATTTATAGTGAAAGTTCCATTATTTGTGTATGAAATTTCTCTCATCTTTTGGAGAGCAGTGAAAACAGATTATGCATGTTCAATGGTAGCATCCTATACTTGGATGATACAGAATATTTTTGGTACTACAGTATTTACTTTTCAAGCTTTCTTAAAAAGAATTCCACTGAAATTGAAGAGAACAGATGAAGAAATTAGATGAAAAACAGGAAAGCAGTTTGAAAAAGTGTATATATGTAAGTCTGTGTGTATGTGTGTACATATGAGTTTGTGAAAGAAAACATCTTGTGACATTCCTAGCAGGACATCTCATTTGGCAAGTGGACTTTGCCTGTTTGAGAGACCTCCTCCAGTCAAAAGTGAGAACTGTTTCAAGTTCATCTTATATTTCTCCTGGCATTAAATATCAGGTGCTACCTTTTAGTGGTGTAGATCCTGAGATTTTCCACAGGACCCTGTATGTAGAAGGAAGATAAAAAATGTCTTTCTTAGTAAAAATAAATATTACTTTAACTTAGAAATAACCTAAATAATTTAAAAAAACCCACAAAATAAATAACCATGATATACTGCCAAACCTGAATGAGAGCTTAAAAGTAAGGCTGAGAACAATTTCTACTCTGGGTACAAGAGAGAGTAACTGGTTTATCTTCTACTTACACTTAGATCAAAAGATAGTTATTATTAGGGTTTTCCATCTTAAGTTGGTATAAAAAAAAGCAGTAAAATCACTTTTTTTCCTCTTCTGTATTTTGAATACCTGTTTTTCTTTGTATTTATTCTTTAGAGAACAAACACAAAGCTATTCATAAAAACTAACTCACATATTCCAGAATGTGTAATTGCTCTTAGTTATGATTATTCAACTTTTTCTAAAGATACAAAGTGTTTTTTAATAATGTGCACGATACCAAAAAAAATTTACTTAACCTTTCAATACCTAAAACTCATTTTTGATTACTTTATTTTGATTGACTTTTTTTAAGGTTCTTCCGCTCAGAGTGATACATCTTTGTTTTTAATATAGCTTTCACACTTTTAAAGAGTTAAAGCAGAGGACAGACTTTCAGGCCCCTGCCTTCAGCATGTTCATGGAAATATTTGTGAAGGCTCTCATTCCAATTCCCCAGACCTCTTCTGTTGTGAGTAGTAGGCTCATGCTTCAGGGTATCTACAAAGATTTATTCTTACACTGGATATTTTTTTTCTGCTTATTCCCTGCTGGAAGCCTAAAACAAAAGCAGCATGTGAACCTCCCATTTTGTGGTCTGGCTGAACTCTTGGATAAAAAGGGCAAGTACTGTGTAGGAGTATCATATTCTGGACAGTTGATTATCAGGATGTGGCAAAGTTCACCTGGAAAATCATTAGCTTTTTTTATCTCCCCTCTTAGAGATTAAAGACATTCCAGGTCCTTCAAATTTAAACTATTAATATTCACATTTTGGCTCATAGAATCCTCATTGTTATTTCTAGCATAAAAGCTTACCATTTTTGCATATAAAGGGCACAGTTAAAATAACAGAATTAGTTTGCACAGTGACTGTTTTAAAGGTTGCTGGTCAGTTTCAAGGTGAATTGAAAATCAGGGAAAGGTCTGGTGTGAAAAAGGTTTAACACCTTTCTCTAATATGCCAATGCAGTAATGTTCATGGTATGCCAGATTTTGTTTTTTAACAGAATGAGATGAATTGTTGCCTTGGCCTGGATACACAGGAGAACTAACCAAATGCTTTAGATGCATAGTTGAAATACTTTAGAACAAACTCAGGTGATAGAAGAAAAGAACCAATTCATCATGTGATAGGCATTTCAATAAGCAATCTAAATATTGAGGAGAAAATAATTCCAGAGAGTTTTTATCTTATGGACTGCTGGCACAAGTGGCTGGGTTTTAGTTATCTCTTCATCTGCACTAGGAGTCTCTTTGCAATCCATAGCACAATAAATAAAAGACACCTAGAAACAGGTAAAATAAGGTTATATTAAAATTAATAAAGGTCAACCTTTCTTTCCATACCTCGTCTCACTTACATAGTTGTTTTACACTGGATAAGTGACAGAACAGTTAAATTAATTTCTGAGCTAAATTAAGCTATGTGGAGGGGTAAATCCTTTTTGGAGTCTTATTTATTGCTGTATTGTTTCATGCGTCTCTAATAGTGAATTTCATCTAGGCCAGGACAGAAACCTTCAAGACCTGAGAGAGACTTTCTGGTTGGTTTTTCAGCCTGCGCAGCCAGGACATTGCTCATTGCACATGGAACACCTCTCTGAGAAATGCTGGACACTGTTCTATAGCCATATGCCTCTCAGTGTATTTTTTTGCTGCTCACTCTTTCATACTCAAGCCACCGGGATAAAACAAGGGTTGAGCTTCCACAAGCATTATTTTTGAAGGTTTAAAGTAATATTATGTAGGACTACAGTAATTAAACTTGACTCCTGTGCATCTCGTAGGGTGGTCAGTGGTTCTGTGAGGTTTTATTTTACCTTGTCTTGTCCGTAGCCTACAAAAATTCTTTTGAGGTTTCTATTGTCGTAAAACTTGGGGATCACCTAAGGTTATTTTCCAAATGAGTTCAGAGTTACACCTTAAAGATTGAAAGAGTTTTCTATCTTTAATGTAGCTCAAGTTGATTATTTATTAATATGGGTACTGTAAAGAACTCAGATCTTATCCTCTGAAATACACTTAGCTCAGGGACAAGGAATTGAAACTGTTCAGGAGCAGAAACCAAGAATCTAAGATCTTTTTTCTCTGGCTTTCAGCTTTCCGAGTTGGCATTTTCAATGCATGCATCTTTCTTCAAAGGTGTATGTTCCCTGTTGATGCTGTGTTTGTTTATTTGAACTACTTGAATTTCAACAATTATTGATTCCTGCATGTAATGTTTTGGAGGTTTTTTGTCACATATGATAGGTTATTACAAAACCACTTGGTTGATTAGACATGTCCCAGCTCTTTAGGATAGGAGGAGCTACATAGTCCATGGCCAGCACAGTGCAGGCTGGTGTAATCCATCTGTTGCCACGTGTCACAGAGAGGGACACTACCTCACACTCACCAAATAAGTTTTATGACTTCAGGCAGGGCAATGCACTCCACTGTTTTTGTTTGAGGGCTTGATCATTCATTGCTATACTGGGGAGCTCTGCATCATGTTTCCTTGTGGTTGTAGGAAGAAATATGGACTATTGTGAAAATGTGTACCCTTCTCCCCATATGGGCAACTTCATAATCGTTAAAGCTTCTCTCATAAAGGTTTAATCAGGTAGTCTGAGGAAGAAACTAATTCTATTCCTTCAGCAGTTCTCCCTGACACTATTGGCAAGTTTGCCACATTTTGACTCCACTTCTACTGCTGTAAAAATAACATGCTGCAATGGGCCTTGAGATTAAGTGAAATGTGAGAATTAATTAGATGGATGCTATTTTGTTTGAATGCAAATCAAGTCTCCACCAACAGTTCTCATTTGCCAATTACTGTAGCACTAAAAATGCCTGTTAAATGTTGTGTCTCCTTTTCTTAAGGTTGATCTGCAGTTGCAAGAAGTAGCTTTGAAAATGAGACAGCTTTAAAGAGAGAAACCTGAATAGAGATCACATGTCTCTGACTGAATTAAATTCTTACTGTGGCTCTGCTTTGTGCCATTCGGTGAGCGTGCGCGTTCAAAAATGTTTCACTTCGCGTAGAAAAGAGGCATTTATTAACAGAGCAGTTGGAAAGAGCATCCTTCCAAGTAACTGTGCACTGCTAGTACCACCAAGTGCTCCCAGGCACACTTACTAGGAGACCTGAGGGGTCTTATTTTGCCATCTTAATCCTGTTTTTTAATTGTATGCTTCTATTTCCTGTGTGTTCCTGCAACTAGGTAGAAGCATAGACTCTGATTCATGAATTGTAATGTAGAGAAACTAAAAGGTCAAGATTTTTGGCAAAAAAAAAAATCAAAGCAAATATAATCCTATCATCTAAATATAAATTTCATCCAGAGAGGCTATTTCATGACACTGACAAGTTGCTGAAAATTATCAAACTGCTGACGCAACTTTTTGACTTGTAAGACTATACGGTATTAACTTCTAAAACTAAACTGTAATATTTCTTTCTTTTTCAAATATCCCAAAATTACCATTGAGAACTGTCATTATGTTTATTACATAAAAAAAAAAAACCAAAAACCAAACCACATTATGGCTGTTCATAAAGCATAAAGCATATAAGTGAATGAAAGCTGAGATACAAATATATGATACAGACACATATGTATGTGTGTCTATATACACACATAGACTAGGGCTCTTTTACAGATGTGACGTGGGGTTTTTTTTCTGCCCAGAAATTTAGCTATAGAAGGGTCTAAAGGTTTCAGTCACTCGTCCGAAAAACTAGGCTGTCAACTCTGTAGCAGGAGGTAGCTGCAGTCTGATCTTTTACATGTTTGAAGATCCTGGACATGTTCTCTCCATATAGGTCAGCTTTATGCTGGACATCTGATGTGCACATGTGGAAAACATGACAAGATTGGAATGAATTTTATGTAATGTACATGTGCAGAGCCAAGTGTACAACCTTTAGCCAGTAAAGCAAATATTCCCAGATCTGTGTGCATTACAACCCAAAGAGGACATCAGTCCCAGACTGAGCATCCAGCTCACTGCACATGGAACATGTACAGCCTGATTGAGAAATGCTGGGCACTGTTCTATTGCCATACACCTCTGAAATGTTTTTTTCCTGCTCACTCTTTCATTCTCAAGCCACCAGGATAAAGTAAGGGTTAAGCTTCCACCTTTCTTTCTTTCTTTACAGAAAGAAGACTGTTCCACAGTGCCTGGGTCATGGGTAAGAAATCTAGGCAACACAGAGTTTCCTCATATCTCTTTTAAACTCCATAGGTTTCTGCTGTGGAATTGTCCCCTGGATTGAAAATGAAACTTCTTTTCATTATGCATGGGTTTTTTAATCTTAGTCTTCTGATCCTTGTCAACAGCTTTTGACCATCTTTTACACGTATGAAAAATAAGTATTCTCTTATTCTCTAAGAAAATGGTAGGATTTTCATTTCTGATTGGATTTATATGGATTTGATTTCCTTCTTTGTTGAAGATAGTGGAAGCATTCTGTGACTTACGTTTGTTTGATAAGCCCTTTGAGATCTAGAGGTAGACTTTAAACTAGGGCAGAGGCAAAAATCCAATTAAACTACAATGAGGGCACCTTAAAAGTCTAAATGAAAAATATCTCTCTCTAAAATAAATAGTGAAACATATAAGTACTGGGGCCGTGTTTTGTTTTGCTTTTGGTTTCTTTGTTTTTTAGACCAAATAAATTTAAGTACATCATATCCTCTGGATAAATATCTCTTCGTTAACATCAAAGTCTTGTTTGTTCATACTAATGCATTTTCTATGAAAATCTGGATATGTTGGTGATTGTTAGGTAAAACGCAGTAGGAAATCACCTTGTTTGAAATGCTGTATCTTGAGGATAGCAGAAACACTACTTCCTAGGACATGGGCTAAACAGTCCCTTTAATTCATCTGTACATTTTCATTTCTTGTCTGAATTGTTAATTCATCTCACTGGATGGCCCATTTTTAAAAAAATTTATAAAACAGTTCTTCTCTTGAAAGAAATTTCATTATCTGCAGGGTAAATTGTCTTGTAGAACAGTGAATTCTAGGTTTTCCCTGCAGCTAACGTAGAATTTCCATATTCAAGAATTACTTCTTTTTCTTGTTAAAAGTTGAATCCAGTCTCCAGAGTAAAAGAGTTTTTAAAACAGGCAACTGTTCTGAGATCAGCCATCACTGAGGCAAATCTCTTCAGAGCCCTTGAATATTGTGCTTAATCCTGTTGGCTGTAGTTTGTTTATGGCAGAAATGAATTTGCTGTACCTCTTATAAAATCCTTGCTGGAGTGTTCTTGCAGTGTAAAATGGGAGCTTAGGAGAATTGCAGTCTGGGGAAACTGGAATTGATCTCAGCTGAAAACTGGTGTGTGGCCTTAATAATCCTAGCAACACATTTCCTTTGATAGTATTGCCTTTTGAAGAATTGATAGGCCTTATTGTATTTGCAGGTGACTGCTAGGGGGATAACAGCAGGCGAAACAAAGGGATAAACAATATTGTATTCCTTCTTTATTAAGAAATTCTTCAACAAAACTGTTGCTGCTACAAAGTATTGAGTTACTAAAGGAAACTGGATGGACTGAAGCACCATGAGTAACTTGTAATGAAAATGTCTTTCTCAGCCTTTTCCCCTTCTTATTATACTCTTTGTGAATACATCTGTGTTAATTCCTTCACTATTCATTTTTTCATGTTCCTTTCTCTGTTTTACGTTTTTCTTTGACGTGTGGTAGGGAGACCTAGTAGTAGTACATGATATTTGGTTCAAACTGCTGTTCCAGAAAGTTCAAACAAAGTTTTTTGATAATGATACTTTAAAATCAAACAATAATTTGTTTAAATGTAGTAGTCACTGTTTAGCTTCTGGGATTTCTTTAAGACAACTAAGAAATTCTGAAATAAATAAGAAATTGAATTTTTGTGTCTGAAAACCAATTCTGTGCAGAAACATTTTTTTAAGTACTAACAAATATTATATTTTATTAATAAACCCCAGCTGGGGAAGGTTTAACTTAATTTTCCAGAAAAAAATTACTTTTAAATGCTTCATGTGTCAAAACATGAGAAAAACATTTTCCTGAAACAAATCAAGACAGTTGGTATATCAAGTTTTTTATGTTTATTTTTAGGCTTCTTTATGAAATCTGTAACCTGAATATTTGAAATATTTCCTATTAATTAAGTCTATGGTCTCATCTGAGATGCATATGGTTTTACAAAAGCTAATAAAAAGGCACTAAACAAGTTTTACTGTAACCACTTGTGAAACCTGCTGCATGAACAACTTAATTCAACTAAGTACTTGAACTGCTGGCTAATATTTCAAATTGAGAGAGAAAACAAAAGTAATAAAAAGTAATGCAGGCAGCTAGAAAATAATTTCTTTATTATAAGTTTTTTTTGTTATTGTTCTGATGTTGATAGACGTCATGTCTATCTCCTGTTCATCAATCCTGAATAAGCACAAAGGGTTATTTTTGGACAAGGTTATTACTATTGGTAGGTTTGGATGAAAGCACTTATCCATTAAATTTAGTTCAGTTTATTACTGGTATTTCTTTAAAAATGTAGGAATTAGTGTGCCCTTAGGGTTAATGGTTTCTCTACTCCGTCTACAGTAAGCAGGATCAGATGCTTTAGAGAAAGAGATAAAAAATGTGAAACCTGTCAAATACAGAAATACAAACAATTCTGGGCAGGAATCTTTCCTATCATAGTCTGTCACTTGAAGGAGTTATAAACTTGAGGAGTTATAAATTTGGGGTAGGGGGAAAGTTCTTGCTTAGTTTTGTCTTCCTGCTTTTCTTTCCTAGTCATGCTGGCTGGAGAAAATCATAATTATTCTGTTCTGAGATTTAGCCGTTTTCCAAAAGAGAGCATTTGTAGTGTTCTGCACTACTGGTCTGTGTTGTATCATTAAGGTGTATACTGAAATGCAGCGGTCAGTACTATGTTGAGTCTGTTATACATGTTTGAAAAAACACTTAACATTTTTGCAGTTAACTTTAAGAATTAATGCTGAGCCCTCCCACCACCATGTCTGCGTATCCATGTGTAGGCAAATGCTTGCAGTACTTGTGCTCAGTGGTTGGTTGTTTTCTTGATCAGGATATTTGCAAGGAGGGAGGGGCTGCTACTGATTTTTGGTTTTGACAAGTATAATCACAGTCTAAAATATGTTTGTACTGATGAAAGTAGTGTCATACTGAAGCAAGAAATTTTCCTAAACTGTCTGCTTCCACATAAAATGTAGCTAGCCAAAATGACTCCTCAATTTTTAATGCCTTAACATAACTAGCTTGTTTTTGAACCTCTCGAATACCAGTATTCTTGATCTAATATTCTTGATCTAAATTCAATTTTTTATATAGTGATAAATGTTATTCGCTTTTGTGCTTATTATTTGTTTTCTTTGAAAGGATGAGTTTGAGGCGAAATCTGAGGAGCGTGCCAGTGTCATCCAACAACTTGAGCAAACTATTGAGGATCTGAGGACAAAAATTGCAGAACTAGAGAAACAGTTCCCTGCCTCAGAGGTACAGACTGCTGGGAGGGAGCAGGAAAATGAGTGCACGCACACAGACTCTGAGGAACTCAGCAGTGTGACTCTTCAAAAGAATGAAGAGGAGACCACACCCAGGACTGTGTCACAGGCAAGATCTGTACAAACGTCACCAACAGAGGATTATTTAACACATACAATGCCTTCAGCCAGTGCACTGCCACAGCCACCCCCACCGCCGCACTTAGAAGGGGGCAAAAGTGAAGGGCCAGAACTACAGCCCACGTTTTGCTCTGAAATCTCCTTAATTCTGTCACCGAAGCTAATCTCAGTGCCACTGGATGCAAGCCAATCAGTACCAAGTATACCGCAGTCACCTCTTCCAGGACCCAAAGCTGATTCATCCCTTGCGTTTGAAGGAGAGACTGAAACGTCAGTTTCCCATCAGCCTCTAAGTACTGTAGATGCAACTTGTAGTGGACATCCTCCTTCTTTGCCCCCAGAGCCCACATGTAGCATTCCCCCATCACTGCCAGCAACCGAACAGGCTGCCCCACTGTCTGGAGCACATGGTCATTCCTTTGTTACTCCAATATCTATGGCAGGAGTACCACTGCCACCACCCCTACCAGGCTCAGGACTCCCTTCTTCTGCTGTCTCAGCAGTGCCACACCTGGACCACTCTTTCCCAGGTGCCATGATGTCACCTCTCCCTCCTCCTCCACATTTGTCAAGTGGGGAGATACCGATGCTGCCTCCAGCTCCTCCCCTCTCATGTCCTGGATTCC
Organism: Erpornis zantholeuca; assembly: GCA_013400515.1. Taxonomy (NCBI): domain Eukaryota; kingdom Metazoa; phylum Chordata; class Aves; order Passeriformes; family Timaliidae; genus Erpornis; species Erpornis zantholeuca. The sequence goes on along the minus strand of VZTN01034474.1, from coordinate 8,533 downwards.
CTCCACCACCTCTACCACCACCTTTGCCTGGCGCAGGAGTCCCATCTCCTCTGCCTGGTTGGGGTATCCCACCTCCCCCTCCACCACCACCTTTACCTGGGACTGGTGTCCCTCCTCCACCTCCTCCTCTGCCTGGCCTGGGAATGCCACCCCCAGCACCACCGCTTCCCGGAGCAGGACTGCCACCACCTCCCCCACCTCTGCCTGGAGTGGGCATTCCACCTGCTCCTCCTCCACCACCACCCCTGCCTGGTATAGGTGTACCCCCTCCACCACCTCTGCCTGGTGCAGCTGTACCCCCTCCACCTCCTCCACCACCCCTGCCTGGTGTTGGCGTACCCCCTCCACCACCTCTGCCTGGTGCAGCTGTACCCCCTCCTCCACCACCTCTGCCTGGTGTTGGTGTACCCCCTCCACCACCTCTTCCTGGTGCAGGTGTGCCCCCTCCACCACCTCTGCCCGGTGCTGGTGTCCCTCCACCACCCCCTCCTTTGCCTGGGTTAGGGATGCCTCCTCCAGCCCCACCACCATTGCCTGGAAGTGCACCAGCCCTCCCAGCAGCAGTCCACGGCAGCACATACCCAGCAGTCCCACAGGGAGGTTTTCTTCCTCCTCCTTTACCATCTGGTTTATTTGCAATGGGGATGAATCAGGAGAAAGGGAGCAGGAAACACGTGATAGAGCCTTCTCGGCCAATGAAGCCTCTTTACTGGACAAGAATTCAGCTCCACAGTAAAAGGTAAGTCATAGAGATGTGTAGAGGGTGGTGGTTTTGCCTTGCGGCTGTCTTGATAGTGTTGTTTGTTATTCACAAAAGTCTTCACTGTTAGGTAGGTGTTTGAGAGAGCGTCGGTGCAAACAGGATGTTATATTTAGTTGGATATGTCAGTAGGGTACCCATTTCCTTTAAAGTGCACAAAAGTTATTTGCACATAGAAGCCTTTTGATAGTAGCATTTTCAGTGTCCTTTGGGGTTACATATTACGTGTTGATCAGAGATCCGGGGGCGACTGTGTGCCAACAAGTGTTCTCCGAAATGTTTTTCAAAATGTCATGTTTGTGATTCCCCTCAAATTTCAAAGTTGGTCTCTCTCTGGAGCAGCTTGCAAGTTTTGGTAGTGTGTTCCTTCTAGATGAAGGTACACTGAACGCATTTGATCCTTCTCTTTCCTTTCTTCAGTGACCTAGAAATTCTTTTTTAGTTTTCCACCTTGTACACTCAGCAGACTCAGATTCAATCTGCAATTTATTTGCATAAAGTGATTACGATAGTCCTTACTTTAAGATGACTAGGTTTCAGTTGCTGATGTGTTTTTGGGTTTTTGTTTGTAAAAGATCATTAGTGGTCATGAAAAGAAGTTTCCTTATAAATATTTTCCTTTATGTCTCTGAGTAGTAATTATAAAACCTGTCTGCTGTTATTTCATGATTAATTTATTCTTTCTTTTCAAGTTCTTGCCACTGTCACACAGGTGGTCTGTAAATAACTATTTCTACTTCTCTTCCTGTCCATGTCTGTATGTTTTATAGCCTATATACAGCCTATTTTTATTCCTATGCATGTAGAGTGGGTGAATATAAATAAGCCTGTTCATGTGTGAACAAAGAAGAAAACCAAAAAGTATGAGGGAGAATCAACAGTAGTTCTTATCAAAATGCCGCTAATAGAATTTAGGCAACAACTTTTAAATTGCTAATATTTTATTTTTTTAATTCCTCCATTTATGACCTTATTTAGTTTGACATTGCCCTACATAGGTCTTTTGCTTAACTTTAGAGATTCTAGTGCTTCACTTGTGTGGGAAAAAATTGAAGAGCCTTCCATAGATTATCATGAGTTTGAAGAACTGTTTTCTAAAACAGCTGTTAAAGAGAGGAAGAAACCCATTTCGGACACCATTACAAAAACAAAGACTAAACAAGTGAGTACTCATTTAATTTTGGATCATTTCTAGGCTGTTTATTATATAAAGACAGATTTTTGCATGCAGCTGAGATGAATTATGCCTGGTGTGGAATTTTTGCCATATATATATACACACTATAGAAAAATAAGAAAAGGAGAAAATGTAGAATGGATTTCAAAGCTGCACATGTTAAAGACTGGAGATTTCTTTTTTCATAAATTACTTCTCAAGTATATATTTTCTTAAAAATATCTTTGCTTTATCCACTTTAACAAAAATAATACCAAAATAATTAGGTGCATATATGATGCTTTGAAATTGACTGCAGATGTGCAAGGAGTAGTATATATATTATTCTGATTAATTTTATACATTAAATAATGAGTTGCATATGAAGTACCGTGACTTCAGAGAAAAATTATGCTTCAAATCTAAGTCCTAGTGTTATACCAATCAGAATGGTTCTAAGTTTGTGTTGTGTTTATGTATATAAAGAATATGAAGTTTATACAGACAATAAATGACAAGCACAGCTGGGAAAAGTCCAACATTAATCAAAACGGTTTCTTGAGACAGAACGGTGTTCAATATAATAAAACTGGGAAGCATAATTTAAAATGTAGAAGTTTAAACCCCTGAATAAAAGAATTGAATCTGAATGTTTACATGACTATTTGGCGGTAATCTTCTTGGTATCTGTGTAAAAATATGGCGGTATGTTAAGTAATTTTCAATTAAACTTTCAGGTCACGGAGGGGATGGTCTTATGTAGGATCCTAAAAAGCAGTTAAAATTCTTGTTTTATCTTGGTTTCATATTCCTGTACTCAATTCAAAACTAGGCCGTTCTTTCCATCATCTTTTAACATGCAGGTTAATGGTGTACAAGACTTTTTTCCACATTGGATACATAGTGGGACTCTTTAAAATCTCTATTCACTAGACCTTATATCTGAATATGACCTACTAGTTCTCCACCTAATAGTTGGTTCTGGAGATCTTGCCCCCATAAACGTGTTTTGGTCAGCAATATAAATGCACAGGTTCTTAACTGTGCTCCCAACCTGCTGTGGGCAGCAGAACTGGTAAAAAGTTAGGATGATTATCCCAAGGGGGTGGATAAAACCTTTCTCTGTATGGATGGGAAGGATGGTGCAAACACACGTGCCATTGTGCTGCACTAGGCTGTACTAACTGAGATGGGAGGGAATGTAAGGCTCTGCTGCTTTCTTGCTGTCATGCAGTAAGTGTCTAAAGTGCAAGATTTTTGCTCCTCTTTCCTCCTTCTAGAAAAAGCACTTTTTAATGGTTAATCTTAGCTTAATAACTATCATAGCTGTAAAGGAAAAAAAGATCCCTGATGCTGTTGGTCCCTGCACATTTCATAAGATTTGGTGATGAAAATCTCTCAGCAGAGTAGAAAGCATGACTGTTTACTTCTCTAACATAAAGAGACCTTAAAGACAGACAGTGATTATGAATAAACATTAGATGTGGATTTTAATACTAAATATTTATTTTTCTTGCAATGCCAAAAATTTAGGTATGTTGTCAGTAAATTAAAAAAAAACTGTAGGTAAAACGAAATTAAAATGAATCATTGTTCTTCACTTCTTTGAAAGGAGCAATTTTTTTCTGACAAATGTCCACATAGAAGTTTAAGGCAATCAAAGTAGTTGCTGTCATTTAGGACAAACATTCCTGTGGGCCAACTTAATTCACATAAGAGAATCCTCTGTTTTTCTTCCTCTAATAATGAAACAAATGTACCGCTCTCCAAAATAGAAAGAAATTGCCTAATAGAGAAGTCTGGCTTGTTGAATTGTAGTACCTGGGGAGAAAAGATTGACCAAACAGATATTCACAGGCTTTCATTAGAACTATGGTTAGAGTTATCATCTATTGAAGATGTCAAAGTTAAATACTCATGTGAGAATCCAGTTAAGGCTTTTCAGAGTACTGCCAGGAGACAACTGAAATAGAACAGCTTCACAAATATATTCCATGTACACCCTCTCAGCAATTTGGAATGCAGGACTTCATTTTTAGAATTCTCTTCATTTATACTGCTGTAAACATTTGGATAATGAAGTCCATCCATGTTTAGGAGAAGAAACACTTATTTGGGGCAAGCATGGCTGTAATTCCACAAGTATGTTTTTTACAGGGAGCACCAAATGCTGTTTAAGTGGTTACTGACTTACATGGCTCCTATGATAGTTACGGGTGTTGTAAAGATCTTACAAATGGTGTTTCTGTAGTGATTTTTACAGGGACAGTTATGCAAAGCAGATGTGTTTTGTCACCTGTTGAGCTATGAAGAAGCACTGTAGAGCACAGAACCAGGACCCTCACTCTGCTGCCTTTCAAAAACGCTCTTGTCTGGCAACTGGTTTTGCTCCAATTGCACTGATGTGCAGGGTCTGCTGAGTGAATGTATTGCTTAGATGGCTTGGATGTAAAGTACTGGCTACACTGGAAATAGTAGTCATGAAAAAATGTACAGATAACTTTCAAATGTATAAAGTATTTGGTACTCTGTATAAACATATGATTTTAATAAAACTGTTTTTATTGTAAGATGAAATAAAAATATTTACAGAGAAGGCCACATGGCAGGAGGGAGAATTCTAGCTAATCTGTAGAAAGATTTGATAGTTTTGGGATGTTTTAGTGCATGAAAGATTAATGATTTTGAAGTAAATTGCTGTTCTGCACAATGGAATTTTATTCTCTAAACCATAGAGCATGTGCATGTTTGTTGTGTATGTATATAGATATGCATGATATAAGTATTTCTGAGTAGTGAGCCCTTTCTAAGTGATAAAATTATTCTTATAATTCTGGGTTGTTAAGGGGTTTTTTTGTTAATGAGTGAGTTAATTTCACCCTACCCAACTATTGGTTGTAATTGTTTTCTCAGCATGGTCATCTGCAAGCAATACAATATAAATCTAAAATGCTTTAAAAAAAATCAGTATCACACCTAGAATTGAATGAAGGCCACACTAAAATCAATTCCAGAACTCTAAAGAAAGAATGAAGTGTTAATAATAATTTGTGAATGCAGCTGATTTTATTTTTACTGTCTCTTATTTGGTGCTATGGTAAAAACTGTGATTTATTTTGCTCTGTAAATGCATATATATCAAATTTGCAGCTGCTGTAAATGTGTGCAGGCTCACTCAATGAGAATGCCGACTAGATTTTCAAAGAAAGTCCTTTATAGGTTATATTGTAGGTGGGGCTGCCATTGCTACCTATTAAAGTGGTCTGACTTTCATTATAAGTTCCTGTTACAACTTTGCCAAAATTTAGCTCTTTAGACTGCAAATTTTTTGGGATTGAGTTTTTCCCCCCAGATTGTGTATTTTGACAATGTTAAGAAAGGAAACAAAGTCTGGTTTTGCTCATATCCACATAGTTTCATAGACTTGAATTATGGAGACATTTTATTATATATGTTTTTTTACTTGTATAAAGGGTTTCTTAAATTTTGATGCTCTACAGATTATAGGTCTGTTGCTGTTGCTTAGGAGGGACTTCAGGTATAATCCTGAAGATTTTTTTTCTGACTTTTTACTAGTACTTTGGAAAACAGGAGCCAAGAGGGGTGAGGCAAAGGAAGATTAAGAAAAGTAACTAGGGAAGGAGTGAAGAACTGAGGAGATCAGACAGTTGTAAATATAGAGTATATTAGCTGTGATTCTGTGTCACCTCTTATTCTGTCTAAAGTAATCTCACTCAGAGACTTTTTATGAGACTGGGGTGTCCTTGACCTGGATCATCCTTTCACCATATTGTCAATCTCATCAAACCTGTTGTGTTTGACCCAAACAGTAGGTAAAACTCACTCTTGTGTCTTGTTCAGCTGTGCCATGTAGTTACAATACTAGTTTTGACTATGTGGCTGGGTAGTCTTTTACATAGAACCCTTTCCATAGCTAGTATGGACTGTGTGGAATGAACAGAGGCCATAATGATTACTTATTAAATTAAGCTGTGTCAAAAATTACTTTATAGCCCTTGTTGCCACACTTAAAACCCATGCAATTAGTAAAGCAGGAAGAGAATGATCTCATGATTAAGGATACACATTCTCAAGAATGATGGCAAATGCAATATTAAGAATTTGCTTCGTGGCAAACATTGGCCAGTGTGCGTTGAATGGGTTCAGCGGAAAAATGGTACATAATAAGAAAATCTTAATATCACTGTCAGCACAATAAGGATATAGAATGGACTGAGATGACTTGCATAGATTACTTTCCTAACTTTTGAATAGTCATTTTAGAAACTTTACTGATAATCCTCTAACTCTACTTTTTGATAATATTATGCAAATAACTGATATGATCTTTTCAATCACAGACCATGTGTTTATAATCTACCACGTAAATGAAAAAAATGTTAAAGATTTTCTCATGTGGAAATTCCTCTATCAATCTATTGACATTAAAATTTTAAACACTGTTTCCACCCCAGAATATAAATAGTAGGTTACTAAAATTTCATTTGATTTCAAAAGCCTTAGGTGCATAAAAGATGTATCAATTAAACAGTTTAGATAATGCTTTCAGGATATTTGAAGTTTTAAGTTGGACATAGAGCTGTGGTAAGAGAATACTTCTAGAAATAAAATGCTACTCCAGTCCTTAGAGTTAGAACATTATTCTTATTTTTTAGTAAGGGACATTTTACTATTGCTCAACATCCTGTTGAGGAACACAATGCTTATCTAACTTAACTAGTTTCTAATTTTTTTCACCAAATGATATAAATGATGATTACTGGGCCAGCAATCTCTTGGTAAAAGAGTACTCGTACAGTAATAGTTTTATGATGTTAATTTCAAGCAGGGCTATTTTAGTGATAAAACAGCACAAAAAGGGCATGTTTCTCATCCATATCGGTAAAAGCTTTATGTATGAAACACAACCAGGTAATAGAGAAAATGTATGAAAAGTAAATATTATGTTTTATCGCTACCCTCAAGCATAAAGTTTCAGACATGGCTGCTTGGCTTCACTAATTTGCATAACATGTCAACAACTTGCATCTAGAATTGTATGAAAATCTTCAGTAAGGAAAGAAACCAGCTAAAAACCAGCTAGAGGGGATTTTCAGTTTTGGTTATGATAGGAGACAGAGAGAAGCTGAAAACTATGCTTTGTTANAACCCACCACACACACAAAAACCCCCACCTGTAAGAGTATATTATTCTGTTATACCTATGAGAAGGATGTACATGGGAAAGATATGATGGCTCCACTTCTGTGATTGCCCATTTTACACTTGGAATACACTTGAATCTGCAGAAAAGACTTTTTGGCACAATGCCTAGGGAGACGGTGGCTGCATTACTACCCTGATTCTGTCTCTTAACATTTTATTGGAACTCTGTTGTTTCTTCCTCTTTCCTGACACATGTATGAGCGATAGGCCTTTGTAAAGTGCCATTTACTGCATGTGACTTCATGTAATGTAAAGTGGTTTTTCTTAACCAGTGAGAACTTCAGGATAATTTTTCTAAGTGGTGGCAGTCAGAATTAGAAACAGAAAGCAAGACTCATTGAAAAATTCCATTAACTAAATATTATTCTGGGGATAGAGAATCTTCATATTTTTTGCTTCAGGGTTCTCATCAAACGTGTCTTGCATTAATTTCACTAAATATTTCTTTGACTGTTTTTGCTTGTGTTAAACAATCAGGAACAAATTTGACATTTAATTTGTTTACTGCTCAACAACAAGGACCACTCAACTATTAGAAAGTTTGTCCTAGACTTCAGGCTGCAGATAATATCTCTAGCTTCCTTTTTATTTATTTTTTTAAAATTTGTTTAAAGCAGAGTTCCAGAATCCAGACTAAAAAGGAGCTGTGTATTGTGTCTGAGGCTTTAGATCTTGTAGAGATTGGATTTATCGAACTTTTGTTGTTCTGCCTTTAAATGGCGTCACTCGTCTGTAGCCTGTAGGCCCAGACTATGCAGCTGATTTATTTTATTGTTTTACTTTTAAATGTGGGAATTGCTTTAGGCATTTATGCTAATATTCATATTTTCTGAATTAGTGTTGTATTGTTACAGCCATTCTATTGGAGGAAACTCTAGTATTCATGCAATTGACTGAAATGGGAATGAACTGCATAATAGAGATTAGTAGAGAAGTTGACATAAACCCTGCATTTTAAATAAAACCAGACAAAATTGGTGACTGCTGTGTGAAACTGCTTTATCTATTGCTGTTCTGCACCCATTCACCTGACAGTCATGCTCTTTGTCACTCTTTTGATATCATCATGGTTCAGAATTTTGGCAGCAAAGATAACTTATTCTTCATATGGACAGTGGGTTTTCTGT
>VZTN01034472.1:1252-33661 GCA_013400515.1 Erpornis zantholeuca | reverse complement strand
GACCCCCAAGTACTGAGGAAGGAGCTGGAAAAGTACTGCAGCTGTGTAAGGATCTTCGCCAGGCAACCACGGTTCACAGGCCACTGCATAATATTCTGTAATATTTCTGCTTTCAATATGGAAAATTAATGTTTATTTACCCTACAGAACCGTGGAAGAGCTGCCATTCTTCCTCTGTTAAACTGCCATTTAAGTCCATTAAATGCCAAACTGCCATTAAGCTTTCTGGAAGATCATGTCTTTCTGGAGGACAGCACCAAAACATGCAGAAATCTGGGATTTTTTCAACCATATGATAAAAACTACAGCAGGGTAAGCAACGTTTTTTGTTGTTTAATTTTGAGAGTACTTCTTATGAACCGCTGGTCAAAGCGGTAACATTACTGAGACTGGCAGCAGACAGTGGAGTGTTGCTCTTTCTGTTCTGACCATTCTGATGTTTTGGTGTGTTCTATATTTCACAAATATGAGTTGGTCTTTCAGTTGTCAGACCACAGGTTTAGTTCAGGTTCCAGACAGGAGGGGGAGAGGCAAGTAAAGAACTTCCATAGTGACAAAGTGTTTGCTATTTCCACAATGTGGCTTTTGGAGTTGTAGTCCCTTGTGACCACAGAAAGCCACAAGCATTCAGAGCCATTTGAGTAAACCAATATAGTATCACACAGCATTTAGCTCCTGGACACCCTGTGTGGAATGCAGTTTTAGAAGAAAGATATGTTAAACTCCTGGTTAGAGGGCAAGTCCAAAGATACCTCACACAAAGAGAGACTCAGTGCCTCAAGTATCTATTGATTTCTACCTTGAATACCTGAAGTACATATTTATAAATAGTATGAATGCACCTAAAAAAAGAATTTGGAGGCTGAGGTGCTATTTATTTACAAACTAGCAAACAGATTATTGAGCTCTATTGCGCAGTAATTATTGCACTTCGGAAATATAGGCAACATTAGAAAAGAAGAATATAGGCTGCAGTGCTAATAAGAGGAAAAAGGGTGCTATTGAGCAAAGGCCAAACAGGACCAAACAAAAGTCTAGAGTCCTTTAACAGCAGTGAATAAATCAAGAATGTTTAGTAGTAAAGGTATACGAACACCTAATGGGGCTACATACGAAACAAATACTTCCTAAACTTCTCTTTTCATGCTTTTTGGCTCTCTACTTACATATACCATCCTATTTCTACTGAGTTCCCAAATAATAATAACATAGCCATTAAACATCATTTCAGGCCAGAACAGACAGGACATAATCAAATATACTTCCATAATTTAAGAGAGAGGTTTGTCTAACCTCCCTCCCTCAATACTCCACATAAGATTTTTTTTCCAGTGCATGACTATTCTTGTCTTCAGAAATATTTTCCTAAAATCTTACCTAAATCTCTCTTGTTGTAGCACAACCTGTAACTTCTTGTACCAGTCTGAATGAATTACCTTTTCCTCTCTGCAGCAATATTTTATGTATTGAAAGATTTATCATGTCCTTTTTCTCCTCTAGAATAAACAATCCCAAAATTTTAGTTCTCTCCCTAACCGTCATGTTTGTATATCTCTAAATCATTCCTACTAATCTTCTCTGGCTTTTCTCCCAGCTGGCTTACATTCTTCTTTACCTGTGGTACCTAAAGAAAGCTGGACATAGCAATCTCACCAAAGTTTTATTCATGCTAAGAACAGAGGAGTGAATCTTAACACACAAGATCCCTGTCTGTTCACCCAAGCATGGGCTTTCCTTCCTTCTCCATTTGCACAGACTTTTTAATGATGTTCAGCTTTGAACATTTCTAATTCTCAAATTCTTTGCTATTAACCTACTGATTAGCAGGTTGGGGGATTTTTTTATTGTAGCAATTGGTTATTCCCAAGAGTGATGTTTGGTATTCATCCATATTGAACTGCACTCTATTGTTTTGGTGTGTTTTATCAAATAGCTGGAAACCTTATGGATTTGTCTTGTTCTCCAACATGCTTGGAAGCCTTCTAGCTGTAGTTTCAGCAATTTATGAAATATCAATATTTCATAAATTGCTTATCAGAATGCCGTATGAGACAAGGTCAAACCATCACATGATCAAACTTCCTTTACTCCTCTGCTACATGAAAGTCCTATTATCCTACACTAGACTTAAATTAGGCCATAAAAGTAAATTTATGCTATCAAAACTAAGGTCAATTTCATCGTGTTCTGAAGAATTACGTGAGGGAGGAAAGAAATCCACTCCTTGGAAGGAAAATATATTCTGAGATGCAATTTATCCTTAATATGATAAAGACTATGTAAGATAAGAAATGCTTTTCATGCTTGACTGAATCCAGCAGCAACAAACCAAGCTAACACAGAGCTGAGACTTAAAGTTTGATTATCCATTCAGTTGCAGGCATCTCTCTTCTCCAGGTGTGTCATGAACAATAGCAATATAATGCCTGGCTGCAAATGGCAAGAATTACTATACCCCAAACCTCAAGTCCTTTAAACTGTCTGGATGAAAGCGTGAAAGTGAATAAAAAGACAGCTTTGGGTCTGAACAGAATGGTGTGAAGGAGGTAAACACTCCTGAGCTTTCTCAAACTTTTCATGTTAGTAAGGGTACAGAGCTCCTTCTGAATAAAGGGAATCTGTAGAGGCTTCTTCCTTGCGTTGATATGGCAAATTGTGTCATGTATACACAGCAACTAAAACAATTTAATTTCCTGTAAGTCCTCATATGAATGGTTATAATTCCTCTTGCCAGGGTAGAAAGTGAAAAGGAAAAGACTTAAAGTGTCAGAACAACTATTCTCATCTGTCATTTGAAAATTGAACTGCCATGTCTGCAGTTCACAAAGGAAGTGAAATGCCTCCAGCAATTGTTTTTATATAGATTTCACATGGTTTTTTACACTTCAGACAAGTGTACTGCCACTGAGAGGAAGCCCACATGCTACAGGGAAGGAAGATAAGGGAGAAGTTAAGTGAAATACTTAGTGGTGACTGTGAATGTAGAACAGCATTTCACATTTATGAAAGCCAACTGCACATAGGGTGAGATAATCGGATGTTTTCTAAAAAGACCCCCAACCTTGCATGTGAAAACAGAATCTGTTCAGTCAGTGGTCAGACTGATGGTGAATGTCTCCTCTTTTACCTTCTGAAATATTTGACATGTAATTAAAACACATCTTCTATCTGAATTGTTGTAACTAATGAGGTCCAAAAATATTTGTCCTGTGTAGTGCAGTCTGCTGTAGCTAGCCCTTGATTCTGGCACCTTTCTCTGCACATTAGTGAGAGTTTAGATTGCTTGATTTGGCCATATTCTCAGAATCAAATGGCAAATTTTTTTTCAATGGGACCTGCTAGTTCATTAAACAAAATCCAAGGAAAACAATACATGTTGCCTTGAAAAGTGTTGAACTGGGAAGTAATTGCCCTTCCTTGTCCCTGCTGGCATACCAGTACAGTTTAGGGGAATAGGGTTTCCATTCACTGCTTTAATCCTGGGAATTAGTAGAGCAATCTGTTATAGGTAAAAAATAGTGACAGTTGTTTCCTGAGAGATATTGGAATATACAATATGATTACTCTTTGGTATCAACATAGTCTTCATGCTCTGCTGTTGATGCCTTCTGTAGAACTATCCCTTCCCATCCTCAAAATTTTGACCCTTCTTAAGTGAAACACTTTTTGACTAGAGCCTCTGCTTTCCTGAAACCCAAATATGATATCATCTGAATAAATGAACTCTTCTACATTTCTTCAACAAGTCTTTTTCAGTGGGCATTACCTAATCAGAACAGATGTGGCTATTGTAAGAGTAGCTTGTGCCTTAGGACTCCAAATTTTCATTCCCCGGACAATCAGAAACAGCTGGCCAAACAACAGTCAGAGATACATCTCCTAGTCTCATTTTTCTGAAATGAGGAGATTTTTAGCATGACAAACAAGACCGAAGACTTCTACTGTAGGAATAACAGAAGAAAAATCTTTTCAGATATAAAGAGAAAGGTTAAATATTCATCTTTTCATAACTGAATTAAAGCAGTCTTAAATCAAGGTTGAACTGGATTCGTACTGTATTGCCAGCCTCTCCACTCCCAACCAGAACTTAGAACCTGTCAAGCAAAACAGCCATGACCAAGTGCTCCAGTCCGGGCTGTACTTCTGAGAAGCACACTGCAGAAGTTCAGTCTGAATTAGCTGGAAACACCTGCATGCTGCTACGAATAAGGGCTAACTTATCTTCTCTGTCCGCTTGCACCTCATTTATGCTTTGATGCTGTCCATTGAAAAACAACTGTTTTCCTGTTAGACCAAAGCACAGGTGTCAGAGGTAAAGAGCATTACTTCTTTGTACACTGGTTGCACCAAAACAATTGCTTCTCTTTCACCTGACATATTATTTTTACTTACTTGATATTAGAAGTTACTGTTACTGTTACCAAGTTACTGTGTTTGTTTTGGAGTTTCATTTTTGGCCAAAATCTGTCTTGGAAGAAGACCAGACAGAAAAATATATATTAAACCTTCCATCTTATTGCATGTGTTTTACTAATATGACAATTTTCTCTTTACAAATGTTTTTCCATAGCACCAATACCAAACTTAACTTAGGCTATAAGGTGGCAGAAGATAGGTAGGGACAATGCTATCTGAAAGCAGTTCAACTTACCTCAAAAATAATACAGCTGCAGTCTCTTGCTACAATTGGCCGTGCTCACCAACAAACCTTTAGTGCTTGAAGACAGCTCTTCATTCCCCTAGAATCCAACAGAGCATATCCCTGCTTAGTGCTTGGACCCTGATTGCATTTTACATGCAGGTAGAACTAGGGACTTAGGTATTGAATACTGACCTGGTATTTCAAGAGCAGCTGTCAAACTCAGGATTTTGTTTTTAGACTAGCTGGAGACCTAAAAGCCATTCTGAAGTACTTGAGAGTTTTGAAACTGGCATAGTCTTGAAAGCTCTAACATTAGACTACATTTCTAATGAGGAAAAAAAAAACCCAAAGAAGTATCATCATGCATTTTGTGGTGTTTAGAGGCAGTTTTCTGAATTCTTTTTCACCAGAATTCTGGGAATATTTTGCTGGTGAAAATGGGGTTGTTGTGACCCAAGTGCAGGACCCAGCACTTGGCCCTATGAACCTCATACTAATTTTTCTCCTTCTCTGAGGACCCCAATGTGGTAGGAAGGGTATGGACCTGTAGAAAAGAGTCCAGAGGAGAGCCACTAAGTTAATCACAGGACTGGAACACTTGTACTGTGAAGACCGAGAGAGTTGGGGTTGTTCAGCCTGGAGAAGAAAAGGCTTCATGGGCAGCTTGTATCACCTTCCTACAAGGAACAAGGAGAGGGATTTCTTACAAGGGCATGTAGTGACAGGACAAACTAAGCAGTGTAGATTTGGATTAGATGTTAGGGAAAAATTGAAATTCTTTACTGTGAAGGTGGTCAGGCACTGGGACGGGTTGCCCACAGAAGTGGTGGATGGCCCGTCCTCGGAGGTGTTTCCCAGGCTGGATGGGGATCTGAGCAATCTGGCCTAGGAAAGGTGTCCCTGCCAATGGCAGGCAGGTGGGAAAAGGATGATTTTAAGATCCTTTTCAATCCAAACCTGTGATTCTATGATTCTAAATCAATTTGATGCACAAAATAGATTGAATGCAAATATGATTAAAATATATTTAGATGGATTTTTTTCATTCATGAAAAATCTGAAGTTTGATACCATAATGGTATATGGTATAATCATATATTAGAGGTTGCTGAAAGAAAAGTCTCTGGGCTGATTACAGATTTCTCTCCTTTACTACAATCAACAAGATCACAGAGTTAGTACACAGTATTTCACAAAAATTAATTATGAACTGTAAGGTAAGGCATACGAATGTCTTCTCTCTGAAGAGAAAGAAAAGCATGTTCCATAAATAAAATAAAAAGAGGTTTAACAGCTAATGGGACAGAAAAATCCAATTAAGGTCTCATTCAATCTCTTCTCATGTAAATCAACCTTACAGCTAAAAAAAGACATTGCCGCTATAGAAAAGTTTTTGTCTCTCTCCATTTTCTTAGAACTGCTGAATGGAAAGTCAGCTCCCCTCCAAGGAGGGGGAAAAATTTTGTTCTTAGCCTGTAAACTTAATTACTTCATGAAATTTTAAAAAAAAATTGATTACCATATGAAATAAGTTGTAGTCATTCTTTCAAAATAGTTATCATCATACTCTCCATTCTGGAGTCATTACTGGACTTCTGTATAGCATAAAACATCTATTTAGAATTGTGTATAGAACAAGAAAATGAAAAATTGTGACAGGTGAAAAGTCAAATAAATTATTGTCTTGGAGTGATTTTTATGATGTATGATATACCCTATATCGTCTGCTTTATGCCCAGAAAATGAATTTTATGCCATTCTGTGCCTGAGAGGGGAGGAAAAAAAAGCCCAGAAGAACTTTTGTTCACAGCAAGGTCAGAATGTGAGGGAGTAGCACAGCTGAAGGAGACGGAGCAGGGAGGCGGCAGTGCTCTCCCGGGTTTTGCCAGCTTGCCGCCGAGGGTTTCGTCTCTGCTTCTTTTTCTTTAAGGGGAAGAGAGAGAAGTTTTTTCTTCCTTTTTGGGACTTTGGTTTCTTTTTTTCTTCTGGACTTGGAGCATCAGAACCTCAGGAGATCTCACTGGGAGATTTTGTTTCCCTCTATTGGTTGTCCACCAGTTCTCGGGGGCAATTTCTCATGTCGACCCAGCGAGAAAGATCAAAGCTGGGAGGACTTCTCCAGGTTTTTTCTTCCCTCTCCCAAGTGAGAGATTTTATTGTTTAGCATTATTATCCTTTCTTGTTTTTTTCCTTTCCCTGTGTGTTTTGTTAAATAAAGAGTTTTCTTCCTCTTCATTTTCCTCCGAGGAAATATTTCTTCTTCCCAAACCTGGTGGGAGGAGGTGTGATTGAAATCCTGCTTTCTGTCAGGGGATATTTCTCCCCTGGGTTTTGTCTCAAACCAGGACAATTATCCAGCTCAATTTCTCTTAATTTTCTCTCTCCTTTTACATTTTTAGAGTTTCTTTAAAAGTTCCTTTCCCCTTGGTCTTCTTTTTTTTCAGATAGGTTTCTTCTCTTTCTTCTTCTGGCCACCTTCAATCATTTACCATTATTCTTGGTGAACCATGGAGTTTCCAATTGACTGGAAATTAGCAGGTATTATGCCAACCTACAAGAAGGCCTGGAAGGCAGATGTGAGGAACTACAGACCCATCAGCCTGACTTCAGTGCCAGGGAATGCAATTCATGCCAGACATCCAGGGGATCAGGCCCAGCCAGCACAAATTTGTGAAATGCAGGTCCTGCTTGACCCAGCTGCTCTCTTTCTATGGCAGTGCACCACACTTAGTGGATGAGAAAAGCCTGTGGATGTTGTCTGCTTGGACTTTACTAAAGCCTTTGACACAGTCTCCCACCACATTCCCCTGGAGAAACCGACTGCTCTTGGCTCAGCTGAGTGCACAGCTCATGGGTTAAAAACTGTCTGGATGGCTGGGCCCCAGGAGTGGTGGTGAATGGAGTTACATCCAGCTGGAGGCCAGTCACAGGTGGTGATACCCAGAGCTCAGTACTGGGGCCAGTCTTGTTTAATACCTTTATTGATGACCTGGACAAGGGGATTGAGTGTCAGTTTGCAGGTGACACCAAAGCTGGGTGGAAGTGCTGATCTGCTGGAGGGAAGAGGGGTCTGGACAGCCTGGATCATGGATTGATGCCAGTGGTGTGATGTTCAGCAAGGCCCAGTGCTGGGTCCTGTCCTTGGGTCACAACACCACCAGCCTGGGGCAGAGTGGCTGCAAAGCTGCCTGCAGGAAACAGACCTGGGGGTGCTGGTGATGGGAGAGGAACATGAGCCAGGGTGTGCCCAGGTGGCCTAGAAGGCCAATGGCATCCTGGCCTGGATCAGCAATGGTGTGGCCAGCAGGACCAGGGCAGGGATTGTCCCCCTGTACTTGGCACTGGTGAGGCCAAACCTCGAGTGCTGTGTCCAGTTCTGGGCCCTCAGTTCAGGAAGGACACTGAGGTGCTGGAGCAGGTGCAGAGAAGAGCAACAATGCTGGGGAAGGTCTGGGGCACAAGTCATATGAGGAGGAGCTGAGGGAGCTGGGGATGTTTAACCTCGAGAAAAGGAGGCTCAGGGGAGATCTTATTACCATCTACAACTGCCTGAAGGGAGTGTGTAGAAAGGTGGGGTCTGTCCCTTCTCCCAGCTAACAAGTGATAAGACAAGGACCATTTTGTCTTATGAGGTCAGGTTAGGCAGAGTTTATTCACAAACATTGAGAGAAAGGCCCCCTTTTATGGGATCGTCTAAAATCCTTCATCATCCATCCAAAATAAAGGACCTCTACTGCTTCCCTAGTGGATTTGGGCAATAGGAGATGACTCAAAAAGGACGGAGAACATAAATGAGGAACATCAGCAATATATAAGAAGTAAAAGATGCCCCTTTAACACAAAACCTATTATGGAAGTACAATAAATCTCTCAGAACCCAAGGTCCTTTTAGTTTTTAAACCAGGAAGATAATAGGCTTTCTCTCCAGGACATCAGTGAAACCCATTCATTATCAGGGTCTTCAGAGTGATGTAACTAAGACACTATCCCCATGGGGAAGGGAGAAGTTCTTTTGAAAAATACAAAACAACAACAACAAAGAAGACACTACTTCCTGTCTCTTGGTGCTTCTGCAGGTTCTTTCAACAAGCAGCTACTCGTTCCTTCCATATGCAGGAACCATGTGACTTCACCCAGTCTCTCCTGGACTAACACAAGGTTACCGAAAAATAGCAATAGAGGCTGGAAAAGCAATAAATAAATGTAATGATAAAATAAATAAATAAAAAGCAATAAATAAATGTAGATGCTAAAGATTTATGAAAGGGGATGTTACTGAAAGTGTCTGGAAATCAAATAACTTTGTTTCATCTGACAGATTACCATTTGATAGATCTCAGAGGGAAAGGACAAGTATAACCAAACCTTTACAAGTCATACTTTTACATTATTTTACATAATTTTTCATTACATTACTTCTACTTTCTTCATTTTCATATGCCGAAATAGGACCAGATTGATTTCACACTTCGCAGTCTCCTGTGGGATTCATTTGGACTCAAACATTTGTATTCAGCCAATATTCATTCCATTCCCTCTCCCGCACTGAGTAAGGTGTTAGCATACACAAAAAAAAAAACTGCAAACAACCAAAACCAAACAAAACACACCACACCCCAACTTTAGAACATGCAGTGAGAGCTTTGAAAACTGCAAGCAGTGTGACTGTTTGTTTGGACAGTGATAAGACCAACAGACTTTTTGGGTTTCAGCCCTAAGTAATCAGTAAAAAGAAATTTGAATCACTTGGTAAGGAAATACATATTTAGAGTTATTGAAATAGCTACAGGTAAAATTGTATAGATCGCCATTTAGTTACACGAGCAGTGCTTCTTGTGTGCCATTTTGCAAACAACATGCATCATAATCATAAAATAACATAAAATTCTGGGGAAAAAAGCAGAATAAACAAGAGAGAAAGGGAGCAGGTTATCAGAAATTCATGTTTCCCGGAGAGGAAAAGAAAAAGACACATGGGATGAAGCCAAAGTAATTATAGCACATAAATAAGACAGTTCCTAAATGAAAAAACAACTAAGAAAGGATAGCAAAAGAGAAAGAAGAAGAGAAAGAAGAAGAGAAAGAAGAAGAGAAAGAAAAAGAGAAAGAGAAAGAGAAAGAAAAAGAGAAAGAGAAAGAAAAAGAAAAAGAAAAAGAAAAAGAAAAAGAAAAAGAAAAAGAAAAAGAAAAAGAAAAAGAAAAAGAAAAAGAAAAGGAGAAAGAGAAAGAGAAAGAGAAAGAAAAAGAGAAAGAGAAAGAAAAAGAAAAAGAAAAAGAAAAAGAAAAAGAAAAAGAAAAAGAAAAAGAAAAAGAAAAAGAAAAAGAAAAAAAAAAGAAAAAGAAGAAAAGAAAGCATGCCATCAAAACAAAAATAAATTACACAGGAGGAACACTAGCTGATCAAAGAAGGAAACTAGTGATAGATGGTCAATATGCTGCAGGTGTAAATTTTTTTTTCTTGACAGTCCACACAAAAAGAAAGAAGATAACATCCTAGGGACTGAGGTATGTTTTCTTAGGCTTGGGGGAGTGAATTGTTGAAAAGCTTTACCCTCGCCATAAAACAGATAAGAAGGCATTTAGAACTCCTGAAAGCCAACAAAGCAATAGACCCAGATGACTTAAACACCCAGCGGAAGAGAAAACTCAAAACCTTATAGAAAAGATTTATGACAGGTTACTGGGAACAGGGTATTACAAAAGGGCTGGAGAGAGAATTGATGGAATTACCACATTCAATTGAGGAAGGAAGGAGACAGGGAACAAATGTGTTGAGCTGTAGACACAGACATAGGAAAGGCTCACTAGAAAAGATAAAAAATTTGTGTGACACTAATATAAGATATGGAAATTATAAGGAGAAAGGGAAGATAGAAGATGCAAAACTTGGCTTTTGTTTCTTTGGATATCTGTTCACCTTTAATATTGATCACTTAACAATAGAAAAGGGCATATGGAGTAAAGGCCATTTATCTGTGTTTAAGGCAAGAAGATATCACATATCTGTATTCGTGTTGATTGTCACAAGGCGTTTTCACTTGAAGAGAGCAATTCTTCCTGATAAAGAGCCTATCACAGACAGCTGCATCAGTCAGCAGAGCATGAATGTGTTCACTCCAGGGGCAGGCTCCAACCTCACAGAAGCAAAAGTTAATTGAATAACCCAGCAGATATATCTGACCACTTAAGACAAAATTCAAAAGTGCCACAAGCCATGAAGACACATAAATAGTCCTCAGAGATTACAGACCAGCTGCAGAACAAAGAGGTATGAGTCACAATTCAATGTTGAAGGGACACTTTCCGAAGTGTCTTTAATATGTAAGCACTTTTTTAAATGCAGACACCACAATCTGCATTTGTCAAAGTGAGATAAAAAGGGAAAAAAATTAAAGATACTAATTTCTTTAAGGCCAAAAGACTAAAAGCAGTAAGTGGATGTGTGCAATCCCTTCCCTTTCCTCCCAAAGCACTCCAACAAATTAATTCCTCTAAATTACACTGTTTGTTTACTCTAGAGGACATCAGTTTCTTTTTTTAATTTTTACTTTCTATTTATAACAATTTACTAGTCTCAGAAATTGAAGAATATCTAAGGTCAGAACATCAGAAACACCTACTTACAGTTCTCTATTTGTCCACTTGAACCCTTGAGTAAAAAATTTGAGCTGCCAAATTAAAAAATACTCCAAACAGCAATTTTCTTGCCATAATTTGGCACATGGAGCTGAGAGTCGGGTAGTCAATTAGTCCATTGGTGTCTTTAAAGATCTTCTCTCATACCACTTCACATTACTGGTGGAGAAAAGTACTATGCAATGCATGGAGCATATTTTTTCAAAACAGAAGTATGAATATTTTTAACAGGATGAAGCTTAGAAAAGCATAGCCATAATCATGGGAAGAGGCAGAGCCACAGAACAGCCTTTATACTTAAATATATTTAAGGCCTTCATCCTTCTTATCAGCAAGCCTGTACACACTCTTGTCCAGTGTTTGTCACACAGTTTATCTTTGACAAAGGGAGAAAGAGTTTCTGTGGGAAGGGGTGTTAAAAGACTGGCACACTTCATCGGTACGCAATTAGAGAAAGAGTAAACAATTAGAGAAATACTACTATTTTTTAGTTTTAGTGAGATGTTTAGTTCATTAAGTGGCACCTCTAACTGCCCTAATCATGTCAACTTCTTATTATGAACATAATTTCTGATAATCAGAAAACTAAAATAAACTTGAAACATATGTATCATAGAATCATAGAGTGGTTTGGGTTGGAAGGGATCTTAAAAGTCAGGAGGGTTCTATAGTTCTGTGACAGGGATGCCACCCACTAGATCAGGTTAATCAAAGCCCCATGCAGCCTGGCCTTTGATAACAGCAGCAATGAGAAAGAGACGGGTTCACTGAGGAAAAGAAAATCCAAAAGCAAAGGAAGATGTACCATGCAACAAAAAACGCCCATACAAGTACCAACAAATTGGGATCTGGTACCCCTTTTTTTTTTTTTGTCTTCTAAAAATGCCTGAAGTATTTGTACACTAAATCTGTGTACCAAGATCACAGCAAGGATTTTCATATAAGGTCATACACCAATTAACACACAAATTCAGCAGAACTATATTTACCATAGAATAGCAAAACACACTTGGAGAAAAGATGAAGTGCACTGAAATAGGGAAGTCGTAACAGATGGACAAAAGCAGTGTGAGAAGTTCAATACAACTCCTTTTTAAATGTAAATATTGTGAAAAGAGAAACAATAAAAACAGCCATCTTAGCATTCCAATATTTTATAAGGATACATCTATATAGCACCATTCTGAATTGTCATCATCTGTCATTTAATATCTGCGTATTCTAAACTACACAGTTAACCTTGCTGGAAGCTAAGAACCTGTGGTTTGTCTTTCCACTCTTTATTCCTACCATTTTCTCAGAGCCTTTGAAAACATTGATTGAACAAAGAAATTACACAGTTGGTATTACAGCTATGGACCATTTTCTAGTTATATACAAGATCAAAAACAAGAGTTGTGATGTTTTTTGTCTCTACACAGAATAGCTTCTAATTCAATTTTTACACACCTTCTCTGCATAGACTACTTTTTTTGGTTGGTTTTTGTTGTTGTTGTTGTTGATTTTTCTTTGTTTTTACCTTATGTTTTTATTCTTCATTTTACCAGGTCAGACCATATCATCTTGGATGGCCTCAGGGTCCTCTAAGCAATCAATTGCAGAGTACAAAGGTTGAAAAAGCAACTGCAAGTGCAAACTATGCTATCTCTGATCACATATGGTGACCTGTAATCATCCATTTCTTAAGGCTTCAAAAACTCCAAGGTGACCTTGTGCTTTATAAATCATGTTACTGTTACAGAACTATCCCCTTCAGCTATTAAATTAATTGTTTTGCATAATCATGCATTTAATCTTATTGTTCCTTTCCAAGCTTCCAAAGTGTATAGCTTATCCCAGAGGGAAGAGAAGCTAGAAGGAACTTGGAAGACATTAAAAAAAAACCCAAGCACTCTGGTACTATATTCTAGCTAGTCAAAACCCATAAAAATCAATGCTTATCCTTGGGATTCATACCTCTAAAACAGTTTCTGATATTTTTTAAATGTAGCCTAAGTTTTGCAAGAACATTCATCTCTCAAATACATTGAAACAGATTTTTTTTTTCATCCATAATCTTACTTAATTAGCTTAAGTACAGGAAAATGTTACAAGGCTGACCTTCAGTCAAACAAACTGAAGTATTTTTGGTTTACAATCCGGACAGGGGAAGTCCATATATTAAGCTCATAAGGAGGCTCAAGATTTGCATCCATTTAGATACCTATCAAACCTAGTTCCTTAAGCCTCTCTACCTATGTCTGTAAATAACTATTTATGAAAAGTATTAAGAAACTAACTTAGATTTAGGTATGTACCTAAATGCATACCACTTTAGATGCATTAAACAGGGGTGGAGTAGGTTAATCCTTGCAGAATAGAGATGTTGACTTTCTCTCACCTGTGGGTGTATGCACTCAGACCACATTTATTTCCAAGCAAGACATGAGGGAAATCTCATCATTCACTCCTACACCATCATCCAGGACATGGGAGACCAGGGTTCAGTGTACTTTTATTTGTCCTGGGATTTAGAATCCATACCTCAACTATGTTTTTCTCATAATTTTTTTCCCCAAACACCAGCTTATGAGATATCTTAAGCAAGGAGTGAAGGCATGTGCCATTAAGGGAGATATCCCATTACCCTGACACAACATGCTCTTGTACATCTAGCCATTCCCCCCACAGTATTTGTTTACATGGCATTTTGCAGGCAGGCACATGAAAATTCCACCCAAACAGAGCCAGCAGGATATGTGCCAGCTCTGAATGAAAAGCCATACTGTAAAAGCCATACATAAAGCATTTAGCACATTATTGAGACCCAAATGATAAACTCCACTCAGCAGTAATGAACTTTAGATTCTGGCATTTCTTAACTTTTTACTGTTTAACTACAAAAAAACCAAAGATGCCTGTTTGCAATATATTAAATAGCAAGATTAAGAATTTTCCTCTATAGCACTTCCTTAGAACTTGTGCTAATGCTAGTAATAAAAGACTAGCTTTCACTTTGTGTCCCAGTCTGTAAGAGGTAAAGGCACACATCTTGACAATCTGTTGGCTTTTTGTAAGATGGTAATGCAGTTTGAGATCTTGGGAGGAGCAACCTCTGCAGGCAAGCAGGCTATGCTTAGTGTGCCAGCCAAAATGATCTAGCTGTTTCTGAGAAAAAAAGGTTAGAAAAAAAAATGGAGAGCTTAAAAAACCCATGATCTTAGTGAAAATACTCATCTTTGACTTCCCTGTTCCCTCACCAACTAGATTTATGAAAACCACTGTCAAAACATCCAAGATCCACATAGAGGACATCAGTCGATTATTGCTGCCAATTACTTGCTTACTTCAAAGCACTTGCTTTGATAGGCCAAAGATTTCAGTCTATTTAGAATGAAAAAAGTACCCTGGAAAAAGCAGCAGGATTTTCAAAATCAATCACTCAAGAGTAACAAAGATATGAAACTAAGACCTGCTTATGCAACATTAATTCAGCCAGCTGTTTATGTATGCTCAGGTCAGATCTAACAGTGAAGGGAGCTGAAAGGACATTGGGCTTTTACAAAGGCACTTCTCAAAGCCAAGGTTACTAATATTGTCTGCAAAATTATTACCATTCAGAAAGTTATTTACAACCATCCTGTCTAGTTTCAGATAAGAACTAGCAATTGTTTGTGCATGTTTTTGAAATTCTGTTTGCCTTTTTGAGAAATAGGTTTCAGTTCACAAAGCAGTTATACACATGCTTAGAAACAAATCTCACATCACCAGTCCAACATTCCTCTCANCTGAGCAAAACCTCAGGGCAAGTTCAGTATTACATGTATCATGTTATATCCGAGACACAATTTGGGAGGACTGAGTCTTAGTCTTGATGTGAAGTTCGAAAATCTTCACCAGCTGAAAGGAAAAAATCTTTCAGGAGTTCATCTAAGTTAACATTCTAACTAGGGAGTTGATCTTGAGGTTGGATAAATAGCTATTTACTTACTTGTCTAACATTTTCTTGTGTAAATGTTGATTCCAGTCTAAGAGACTAAACACCACTGCATTCCTTTCCTGTGAACATGGCAATTCCTAAAACTGACAGAAGTAACAGCATTTCAGCAGGGAGAGCCTAAACCTCAGGACACTCCCTATGAGTCGGCAACCCTCCTCCCCTCATCTGTCCATGATGTTATGTTTCATACTTTAATGATCACAAAACAATTTTTCATTAATGACCTCTGCCCCATTCTGTATGTTTGAGACTTGGAGGGTGAATCAAGGCTGCATATGAAGTACAAAAGACTGTCTTCTGAAAGTGCTCTGCTTGGCCAAAAAAACTGAGAGAAATATTTGAACAAAGCCAGAATTGGAGAAAGAAGAGTCTGGTTTCAGAGTCAAGGCTGATAAGTGATNAGAAAGAAAGAAAGAAAGAAAGAAAGAAAGAAAGAAAGAAAGAAAGAAAGAAAGAAAGAAAGAAAGAAAGAAAGAAAGAAAGAAAGAAAGAAAGAAAGAAAGAAAGAAAGAAAGAAAGAAAGAAAGAAAGAAAGAAAGAAAGAGGATTATAGCACTGAATTGCAAGACTTAGCTCTGATCTATTAAATTGTGAAATATGAGACCTATTAACCTATTTAAAGTGTTTTGAAAATCTTAGTGATACCTGACTATTATGTGAGACAGCTTAGATACTATTGTGTCAATTTCCAGAAGAAACAATCAGAAAGTTAATAAAACTATTCACTTAGCATAATTTTAAAAAGAGCAGGAAATATGGTCAGGTTTAGATGTTGATTTGCTTCTTATTTCATCAACAATTATAGTACCAGGCGTAGCATTATGCAAATAAAGTTACATAATGTATTTGGCCCTATGTGCAAAACTCCTGTACATTGCATTAAGGACCTGTTTAAAAATGTTGAGTTTTGTTAACAACAGAATTTGGAATTTCAAAGAATTGTTAGCACTGTCATCCTGGTTAGTAAATATTAAATTTCAAAAGCAAAAAACCCCAGCAACTCTGTGGAACTATTATTATTACTTTTTATATCTTACTATTTTTATACCTTATTATTTTTATACTGTCACTAACAAAGAAAATGTTAGATGAGGATAAAATAGAGTCCATTTTTGCTTATTCTCTGCAAAGGTTCTGAATCTCTAAAAGATCTAATACAATCTTCTTTGTCTTAAACAAAAAAATCCCACATTTATGTCTTTACTTTCTAAATGTTTAGAACTTCATTAATGAAGTAGCTCAGACTAAGAAAATACTACTTATACTCCTGTTTATTTTCTAAGAAAATAGACTTGTTTTCACAGAACAGGTCTTTAAAATGCTATAAAATGTAAAACTTTTTAGAAACTTAATGTCAAATAGAAAGACCTCACCAGTTTGCAGTAAAGCTTGTTTCTCAGGACAGAAAGTACATTCCTTCTTTGTGCTCTGTAAAATACAGAGAACTCTATTACAAAAGTTGACAAGTAGTTATAAGGTCAAATAAAGATTTTATTATTTTTTCCTCTTTCTTTGTTATAAACTGCCTTCAGCTGATACTGGTTTGACAACGCTTCAGGCTACATATATTCCAAAATCATTGCAAAACACTTAACAATTAAATTGCGATTTTTCTCTTCTTCACTGACAAATTGTGGGTTTCCTACATGGATTAATCTTAAAATTAATATGGTTTGTTTCTTCTCCTGCTTACTTTACACTTCATACCTTCTTTGAGTTTTTTTTAATTGCACTAGATCTGGGAGAAAGAAATTTTCCTCTCTAACACTTAACTCCAGGTTGACTGTATCTGTGATTTCTCCCTAAAAACTGAATGAAAGTGAAGAATGTCTTTGGTTTTTTAAGTGAATGTTAGGTTCATGACCACTTGAGGAACCAGATCATACCTAAGTCTATAAGGCCTGATGAGATCCATCCCAGTCCTGAGGGAATTGGCTAACATAGTTGCCAAGCCTGCTCTGTGATGTATGAAGTCAGGTGGAGTCCCCAGCGAAAAAAAGGGAAATATTGCACATATTTTTAAAAGGGTGAATGGAGGATCCTGGGAACTGCTGACCTGTCAGCCTCACCCTGACACTATTTCCCACAACACCATTCTCTCTAACTTGGAGAGAAATTGATTTGATGGGTGGACTGTTAGGTGGACAAGCTGGATGGTGACCTGCAGAGGGTATTGCTCAACAGTCCAAATGAAAATCAGTGATGACTGGTGTCTCCCAGGGGTCTGTAATGGGACCAGTACTGTTTGACATCTTCATTAATGACATGATGAAGAGACCAAGTGCAGCCTCAGCAAGTTTGCAGATGACACCAAGCTGAGTGGTGATGCTAACACACCTGAGTGATGGGATGTCATCCAGAGGGACCTGGACAAGCTAAAGAAGTGGGTCCACCTGAACCTCGGGAAGTTCAACCAGACCAAATGCAAGGTCTTTCACCTGGGCTGGGGCAAACCCCAGTATCAATACAGGCTGGGGAATGATCAGATTGATTGTTTACTTGGGTTGAAGTACAGGCCAGTTCTTCAATTTTGTTGGTATAAGAAACTAGTACAAAGCATCCCTGACTAAGGTACAGCTCTTCCTCTCTCAATTTTGCATGCTTTGATAATTGCTTTTAATCACAGGGCTGTGTTTTATCTTCAGATGTCAGTTCACAGCAAGAAGGTAAGTATCTGCCTAATCCTCAAAAAACTACATGTCTGAGTTTGACAGTGGCCTGTCTCTCTTCCTCAAGGTTTAAGAACAAAACATTGTAAACAAGTAGATAAAATAACTAATTCTGAATATAGAAAGCTGTGTTTCAGTAAATGCTCCTTAAATGGTAGCTTTCTCCATGTTGGCAACATCAGCAACCCTTCTGATTTAACTTACGGAGAACAACTCTAAAATATATGGTAGACAGATCTTTTACCTATGTTCAGTTCCAAAATATGCCTTATTTTATAATGCAATATAATATGTTACAGAACTATTCATCTTTGTTCAAGGTAAACAAGAAGCGCAAAATAGTATCTGCATATATTAGTTGAAAGGTTAAAAGAAATAAAATCAAAATAATTTGATCAAATTTTGGCGTATTCTTTAGAAGTTGAGTAATAATATTGCTGCTTCTTGGTACTTTTCCTTGGCATATCTGCAGAGTTTGTTTCTCCCTAAAATAAAAGCCAAAGATAAAGACACAGTGCTAGCCCAGATTTACAGAAATTAAATCCTACCTAAATTTTTGTAACATGTTTTTTACTAGATCACTCCCAAGGCCATAGCAGTTGATCAAAGGCCATACAAAACCCAGTTACAGGTTTGTAGATGGAACACTTAAGTAGAACATTTGATAGGCCTGTGGGCATTTAGGTGGAGGCCCAATTAATCTGTTCCCAAGAACCACATTCAAATAGATTTCATCTTACTGATAAGCCACCTTTTTATGAGCCTGCAGCTGAAGACATACCTTTGTCTAATTCTCACAGCTCTGGAATAAAAATTCTATTTCCAATTTAAACAAAAAAATTAACAGAAGCTTATTAAGAACGCATATATTCCCTTCATTAAGAGTAATCGAGGAATGTCTGCCATACCTGATCATGAAAAGTTGTATCAACTCAAACACAGTGTGATACTACTCCTTATCTACAAGGTCCTCCCTGTTGCAGTCAGCCCTGAATCGAACGCAAGATCTCGGGTGTTACGAGGAGTCAGGGCCCCTCCCCTCCATGATATTGTCCAATTATGTAAACCCTAAGGATGTGACGTGGGTGCTCCACAGATTATATAAGGAGGCACCCAAAGAAATAAATTCGCAGTTTACCGTTCATCATATTGGTGTCACGCGTATCTGTCCAGCCAGGTTGTAGGTTCGCCGTGGTCTGCTCTGAACCAGGTCGCCACTGCCTGAGGGCTGGACCCACAGGCAACACCTCCCCTTCCACTTAATTCTTTCCATTTCTCAGGAGGGACCAGACAAGGTGGTCATTCCTCAGGAGCCCTTGATTTAGCTTCTTGTGTGCATGTGGGCATTTAGTGAGCTGTGAGTTCCTCTGATTGGCTTGGCAGCCTTCCCCTCCTGCCACCGTCTTTTTGGAGCTCCTTTCTGGGTGTTTTGTCACATGGCCTACCACTTAGGCTTAGAAATAAAGAAATAGGCAAAGAATTTGAAAAAAAAAATTCATTTTTAAGGATGCTATTCAGTTGTAGGATATACAGAAAATTACTATCTATAATTTAAGCTTTCCATTTATCCTTGCAGTCTCAAGCTGGAATGATGCTGACAGTTAAAAAAGCACAGTTGGAAACCAGGAAGTAAAGTGAAGATAAAGTAGTACTTAAAAAAGAAAATTTCATCTTGTTTTGCACCTTTCATTATTTTTCTCTCATACTACTTCTGCTTTGCTTAGCTGATCTTAAAAGACTTTTATTTTGAACACACTCAGAGCTGTATTTTTCCCAGGCTTGTCTTATACTCAGCTTCATTTTTTCAGAAAGCTTCTGCCTATTTCAATATCACATAGCAAGTGACAGATAGGTGATGATAAGTAGCATTAGATGGGATAAGTATACATTCTGACTGTGAATATACAATCTGAAGTGAAACCTCACTTGGACACAGAGAGTCTGATTAGAGCCAAGTTTTTAATTTTTTTCTAGATCTCACAAATTCTGGCACAAACAGTAGGTACCTCAACTTCTTCCACTGCTTTTAAAATAAGACAGAATTCAGTAACGCACTATAAATTCAGTAAATATAACACCAGAGGATTTTTGGCTTCATCTTAATAGAGAGGCCAATGAACACATTATAAACATGCAAGGAGGAGAATCTCACTTCAGTGCCTTTGGTCTAGAATTCCCTGGAATAAGGAAAAGAAAAATGATAATTGCTCTTTTCTAACTAACATAGCATAAGTTTGACTGTTAACAATTTCTTTTTATTAAGATTACTGGATTTCTCTTTTATAACATCCTTTTCCTCAAGTGATCAGCAACTCAACAAGACAGCAACTTCAAACATTTGGCAGTTTCTTTTGCCACCTGGGCTTGCAGCATCTGTAATCTTTTGAATACCAAGAACATAATAACTGAGAGTAAACCTAGCAACATTTAAGCTGCTGCTCTTTCAATTTATTATCAGATCTTTAAAAAATTAGTATCGATGTGAAAGCAGATTATTAATAGACTTTCTGCTTCTCTGTCTGTCCTAACAGGGCTCAAAATAGCTAATCACACAAACGAAGGACCTAACTCTCCTAGACTAACAGAGCTTAGTGATGACCATTTGAATTGCCTCTTTATGTGCACACATGCCAGAGCACTGCTGGATTTCAAAGCAAAGGCTCAGTCAGAATGACACTTTATCTTCTGAAAGGATCATAAGACCTCGCTAGATAGGCCAACTCTCTACTTATTCTTGCTCTGCTAATGTCAGTATGATCTTCAACCTCTGAAAGGTAGATTCTCACCTACTAACCAGATACCAAATGTTTACTGCCTGTCACATCAGTCGTTGCCCTGCAAGTAACTGCATTAACTATT
Organism: Erpornis zantholeuca; assembly: GCA_013400515.1. Lineage (NCBI taxonomy): Eukaryota > Metazoa > Chordata > Aves > Passeriformes > Timaliidae > Erpornis > Erpornis zantholeuca. The sequence goes on along the minus strand of VZTN01034472.1, from coordinate 12,876 downwards.
GAAACTATCTCAGCTCTATGTCATTGTAGTCCTAAAGGAGCTTCTTGCTCTGTTTGGCACCATCAGCACTGAAGTTCTTCTGACTGATGGCAGGCATAGTTAGGTTCCCTAGGTTCCCAGTACTAAGGGATAAGGTGAAGGCTATTTTACTACCTCTTAGCTTTAAGCAGAGATCTAAAAAACAATTAACTTGCTAGGGAAAAAGTGTTACTCTCCATCAATGATAAAGGACTTTTCTTCTAACCTTCAAAAGGGATTGCAAACAGCAACCATCTTGTATATTTTACCCTTTATTGAAAGTCCATGGGGTAAGAGATTAACTGTTAAAATTATATACATAATATTAAAAATATGAAATATAGACAGAGAAAGTACAGATTATAAGACTCTGCAACACCATGGCCAGCCTGGGATCTGCCTCTGTACATTCCTAATTACTCTCATACAACATTGTTGAGTAAAACGGAATGTCTAGAACTGACTATATGTGATCACTTGCTCCACACAAATCTCCATGACCCAAATGGGCTTGCTGCTTTTCCCAGCTCCAGATTAGGCATCTCCTGTACAATTCAGATGTCTGTATGGACCACTTTATCACTTCAAGAAATCAGCTCATGTTAGCACCACAAACATCTCTTGAAAAAATTTGGGAGCAACTTCCTATTGACTAGAACTGTATGCTCAAACACTAAGTCACAGGAATGTCATCAAGAGATTTAGCTTTCCTTCAGACAAATTGCTCCAACAGCAATGCCAGAAACACCCTTCCAAAGCTCAAAGGAAACATCAAAGAACACATTGACAACCTTCCTTAACCTCCGCCTCGGAAGGTTCCCAACAGGGACAGGCACCCAAAGGCAGTTTTGAGAGAAAACAGAAGAGTGTGAATAAAACCAGTTTACAGCCTGACAGCAACTTTTATCAGCTTTAGAAAATGCCTGAGGTTACCTAGGACAAATGGTTTCTCAAATTCTCAGCAAAAGGTTCACAGATGGTTTCCAAACCTTTTCAAACCTGTATGTATGTCCAATGCCCAGATGGAGCATGACTGATGAAGGTGTCAGTTCCCTAATACACCCAAAGCAGCAGAGGAAACACAACAGGACCTCAGGAGCAAGAAATTCTAATTCTACTTTTGTTCCACAAGAGTTTTGGAATCGCTGATTTGCAAATGTTCAAGTATTTGACTCTGTTTGTATACAGTCCAATACCTATCTGTATATGGCCTTTTAGACAGCTGTCAGTATTTTTTTGCTGTCAGTAAATTGCAATTGCATCTTAGCTAGGCAGTTTATGGGTCATGGTGAAAAATTTTATTTCAAAGTTGCTTCTCCAAAGAATGTTTTGTAAGTATTTTTCCTAGTGCGTGTATATATTTTTAAAGCAGACTGCTAACAGCTTTTAGAGACTGAGTTATAATTTTAGTTCTAAGTTAGAAATGCTGTATGTGCTTCTCTTTTTTTAAAATGGAACCAAAAATCCAACATATTCTTCAAATCTCCTCATGCTAGCACTTCTTCAACACCTGCCTGTCAGAAAAGTGTATTCATTCTGGAACCTCATGTAGATTTCTCCTTAACAGAAGTAAAAGGAGACAAAATAGTTTGTGAAAGATTTCTATCAGTTTGTAATGAACAACACTGAAGACAACTCAGTTCTTTATCTAACATATTTATATAGAAGTTTCTAAGATGTATTACTTTGTGTTGAGTTTTCAGACCTAACTGTTTGTTAACAATTTTGGATGAATCACAGGCGTACCCAGATATCATCATATCAGCACAGTACTTCATCAAATACTGACATATGAAAATGGGTCAGATTATCCACCCAGAAAAATAATTCTTTTCCTTGTATGTTTACTTCAACACTGTTATGTACTTATATGGAATTGTTATTTAATCATATTATTGCCAAACTGGCTATAACATAATTCACCTAGCACTGACCAACCACAGAACAAAAATTAAACAAACATTTTGCTGTTGTTAAAATTTTTTTCTATGGGTCTGAGCTTCTGAAGCCAGCAGGTCACTTGGATTATATATACAATGTTGATAATTACATTCCTTAAATCTACAAAATGCAATGAAGCTCACTATTTTCCAAAATATCTTTAAAAACAATTACAATTACTGCCCAGACATTTTCAAACACAGCAGGCTATTGGCTTAGGCAGTGATGGAAACCCTAAAAAGAAGATAAATATTTTGAAACGCACTGTAAATCAAATTTGTGCATTGGACTAAGAATGGATTATCTGCCTCTAAACAGCAAAAGATGTTTTAGTTTGAGGGTTTTTTTCCATGCTTATTTACTAGAAATGATTTAAAATTGTGTCTGTGTGATTTATTTCTTTTTTTCCTCAAGATTTTTAACAGTTGCTTTGTAATAAGTGTTCTACTATAATTAGCTCTACATACTTTACTCATTACATTTACTGATGCACAGGAATCCACTGTTTTTCAATCTTTTAATAAAAAGTACATTTTCCAGCTTAAAATTTGATTTGGAACAATGCTATGTTGGCCTCAAGCTGCCCTGCAAGTATTTATAGCAGATGTACCTACAGTCTCATATGGACAAATTTTGATGACATAATTAACAGAGGCCTTGATTAAGAATGAGACCTTGAGGAATATTATTATATTATGATCTACTATCTTTTGGTACTGTGGTACCAAGACAAAGGCAGCTGCCTTTAGCATCCTTCATTCCAGAATGTGTCTGGACAAAAGAAAACAGACAGCTCAAACGGAAATTCCTACAATTGACTGCCCAAGCAGCTTTGGCTGGTATCAATGAAGAAGCAGAGTAAAGAAGCCAAAGGCACTGGTTTTGTGTATGTCCACTTAAACCTGGTTATGAATTATCATTTTTTTTACTTGGCACCAGATTCATATTCTCTGGCACAACAAGACTGTTGTAGGATGAAGACATTACTGCCTGTGTACCTTCCAAGGAATCCTTCCACAGATCACAAGCTCAGGTTCACTGGGCATCTTCTTGAAAGAAGTTGTGTAAGATAGGGTGCTGCTAGATTGTTGCTGATAGTTTGCTAATTAGTACAGAATTGGCTTTCTCACTCCTAGCAGATCACAGAGACAAAGAGAACATGGGTAGTTTACCCTGGACTCTGAGAGCTTCCAGCTGGAAGACAATTCCTTGGAATGACTCAGAAGGAAGAAGCATTTTGCTAAGTCAGGTCATTATTTTTATAAAATGGGAGCAAAAACTTAAAGTTTACAAAAGTTGCCTTCACTGAGAAAGATACCTATCACTTTCTTAAGAGTGTAATGAGCATTAAATTCTTAATGAGAATGGAGTATTATCCTGCTAGCCCTTGTAACATTATAATGTGTTAAATTATTTGTGTTTTCTATTGAAAGACTATTCAATTGCATAAGTCTAGCTGTTGAGTTTCCTGCCTTTCTTCTTACCCTTAGAAAGTGATTTTTCTGGCTTTCCTCATTATACAGAGAAGAAAATATGAAACAAGCAAACCATAAGACTTAAAAAAAGGTTAGTAAGAGAATGGGAGCTCATAAGTTTGATTTTGGTTTGGTGGTTTATTTCTCACCGACAGCTGCATGACTTTTTTCTAAATCCTGTCTCAAGATTTTTGTGCAGAAGGGCTGATCATTCATCAGTCCATCCCCTTTTCAAATGTCTATAGACTATGTCCAGGTAAGAATGGGCCATACCTCCAAAACCAGTGTGAACTTAATCAAAACAAAGTTAAATATATGTTGTTGAATCACATACATGGAAATAAGGAAAACACAAGCCAAATCAAACTGAGACTTCACATGTAACCATGTCACAAGACTCATTGCACAACTGTGGATACCCTATGCTTTTGTAATCAAGTTGCTCAAACCACAGAAGAATGATCAAAATTTCAGCCCAAAGTTACCAAAACATGTTACTTCTCTCTTTTATTTTTAAAGAAGATTCAAGGTTCATTGTTTTGAAGGCTACAAGTGTCATACTCTTAACAAGCAACATGACTCTTGGCAGCCCTTCACAATCTTGTTACCAGCTGAGAGTCAACACACCCTGTAGCCATTTGTTCATCAGCTCAGCAGAATTCCTCAGGACACAGTGAGCATTTGGTATTGAAGAATGCAGCTGTCTTTGTGGCAGGCAGATTTATGGACGTGAGTTTTCCAACTGCTACTTTGTGATCATTTGCAGTTCACACCTCTGCTAAATATAGCTCAGCCAATTAAAACAGGTTATCCAAAGTGCTATAGAGTTCTGCTCGCTGCTGCAAGTCACTGAGAGACTCATAGCTTCCTTTGTTAATAGTATACATGGCATTTCAGGTGTTCACCAAAGGGATTAAACTGACCAAGGGTCTCCCTATCTCTGCAGTCTCTGCAAGGACCCTCCACTCTCCACCCTGAGGACTGAGCTTCTGCAAGGGATGTCTAAACTCAAGGCATTTCTGCAAGTTTCTTGCACTCCATCTTCCCAAAGGAGCCAGGTCCTGTCCTCTGTAATGGTACCTCTGGCTGGGACCTGTGGTCTTGGCCTATTTATCCAGCTCTTCCCTGAGGATCCCCTCACTGAGATTTCCTCAGCCCCTCACACACCCCTGTCATGGTTGACACTGGCCCAATGCCAGGCACCCATGAGAGTTGCTTGCTCTGCTGCCACAGCTGGGTAGAGGAGAGAAAAAAAGTTAAAGAAGGGTTCCTGAGTTGAGATAAGGACCAAGAGAAATATATCAAGGGCAAAACAGGCTCAACTTAAAAGTTGCAAAGTGAATTTATTATTAACAGAATCAGAGGAGGATAATGAGAAGTAAAATAAGCTTTTAAAACACCTTTTTTCCCCCAGCCCCTCCCTCCTTCCCACTAACAGCACAGGGAGAGAGGCCATGGGAATTTTGGTCAGTTTGTCACCTGAGATTTTCTTATGCTGCTCTGGGAGAGGAGTATTCCCTGTGAGACCATGGGGCCTCTTCCAGGAGGCAGCTCTCCGTGAACCTCTCTGATGTGGGTCCACCCTCACAAGCAGCAGTCTTGCCACACCTGCTGCAACATGAATCCCTCCCATGGGCAAAGAGTCCTCACAAAACTGCTGCTTCCCACAGGGTGCAGTCTTCTNCAGTTTGTCACCTGAGATTTTCTTATGCTGCTCTGGGAGAGGAGTATTCCCTGTGAGACCATGGGGCCTCTTCCAGGAGGCAGCTCTCCGTGAACCTCTCTGATGTGGGTCCACCCTCACAAGCAGCAGTCTTGCCACACCTGCTGCAACATGAATCCCTCCCATGGGCAAAGAGTCCTCACAAAACTGCTGCTTCCCACAGGGTGCAGTCTTCTAAAGACAGGCTGCTCCAGCCTGGAAGCAAGGGCCCTCCCTCCACTGGGTCTCCCACTGGATTACAGCCACCTCCAGGCATCCGCCCACTCTGGCACAGGCACCTCCCCCATGGGCTGTGGGTGGATCTCTGCATCCCCTGTGGATCCCCATGGGCTGTGGGTGGATCTCTGCATCCCCTGTGGATCCCCATGGGCTGTGGGTGGATCTCTGGATCCCCTCTGGATCCCCCAGGGCTGCAGGGGCACAGCTGCTTCACCGTGATCTGCACCAGGGCCTGCAGAGGAATCTCAGCTCCAGCACCTGGAGCACCTCCCCCCCTCCTTCTCCACTGACCTGGGTGTTGCCATGTTGTTTTCCCTCACATGTTCTCCCCTCCTCCTCTTATCTGACTAGAAGCAAAACTGTGTGACTTTGTTTTTATTTTCTTCTTAAATACATCATCAGAGAGGCATTGCTAACCTCTCTCATAGGCCCAGTTTTGGCCATCTTCATCTTCAGAGCCATCAGGGATTGGCTCTGCTGGACATGGTGGAAGCTTCCAGGAGCTTCTCAAAGGAACTATCTCTGTGCCCCCTGCTACCAAAAACCAGGCCCAGCAAAACCAGTACAACCCTCCAGCTCCACCTCATGGCCCCACTCTCCCTTCATATTCCCTGGCCCCTCCACAGCTTTCCCAAACCAGCAGTCCCAGCATAGCTCCTGCAAACCCACTGTCACTGGCCTTCCACTTCAGCTTCCTACTTCAGCTCAAGCCCTCTTGTTCCCATGCAGGGTCTTCTCTCTTTGGGGCTGTTATGGCTGCTCACTGAGGCAGGCCCCTCACCTCTACAGCTGAGGAGGCAGCTGTGGTGAGCCGGAGGCCAGGCAGTGGTTGCTGCGCCGCCTGGCCCAAGCAGAGCTCCCCAGACCCAGGGTTCCCTGGAGCAAAACCGAACCATGCCCAGCTCTTGGCCTGCCCTCCGGTGCCAGCTGCTCAGAGGAGACATGCCACAGCTCAGAGCTCAGCAGGTCTCCACCCCAACATGATCAACCAGAGCTTGCCAGATGCTTTGGCAGTATGGCACATTCCAGCATTCCAGCACCCAGCCTGGCTGTGGCTCTGAGCAGCCATGAGCCACAGCTGAGCCCCAAAAAAGGACTGAGGGACACCTCTGCCATAGGCCCAGATGTGGCTGCTGGCCAAATCAGAAACATGCTCTGGAACTCTGTCCCCAGCACTAAAGCCAGGTGACAGAAAGGCTACATTCCACAGGGACCAATTTTACATTGGTGCTGGTCCAAGGCACCATGGACACATGAAGACACATCCATCCATGAGTCTTTCATGAGCACCTGCCCACACTGCAGATAAGCAGCCAGCAAGCCTGTGGTGCCAGAAACCTGTTTTATTCATACTGGGGGAAGAAAGGCCACATGGCACTTTTCCAGCTAGGAAAAAGGAAAAAGGGAGTGAAGAGACATCCACAGCCATGAAACCAAGGCCTCAAACCTGTAATTCTTAGTATTTCACTCATTAAAATTTGTGATCCTCATAACTGCAAGAAGTGGGAAACAAACAGCATAGCAAATCCACAAATCTGGGGGGGTATGCTTTACAGAGAGAGATGCTTGTCTTACTGCTTGAGACCTTTTCTAGATAGATTAGGATAACAGAGTTACAAAACCCCAAACTCTCGATGGAAATAGAATTCAGGTAATTTGTCTTCAGCTTTACAAACTTTTTGCAGTGCAGTGAACAACCAATGCTGAACCAGCTTCTTAAACATCACTGAAAATCAAAATGGAATATTTATCCCTTGCATTTTCTTTTTGAACCTAGTATAAAATGCAGCTTAATTCATTTTCCTTTTTTAATTATATAGGCTGTTCTACACTTTATTTCACAAGGACTCTAACTGATACATGTAATTACAGCCATCATACCTTTCCTCCTTTCTAGAAAATCAGTTACCAGCCCTATCCTTGACAAATGCTTTTGAAGAATAATACATCTGAAGTCAAATGTCATTGCTAATTGACAGGATAGTTTCAACAACGTAACCTTATCTTAGGTAAATAAACTTCTAAGGAAACTTTGAGCCAGAAAGGCCAAATGAGATGTTTGAGATTCCTTTTTGCTGCAGAAGGTCTTGTTTTGATAGTGCATTTCAATACAAAGGCGACAGTGAAAGAGAATCTGAGACCAAAAGAGAGGCTTGGTTCCTCCTGTTTGTATTCGCTCCTAACTCCTCCTGTTTGTAATTTGCTCCCTATTTTTCATAATAGGGAGAAGTATCTTGAGGGGGCCTCTAATAACTGCAGTAAAGAAAAAAGGTTAAATATTGTTTTTACTTGGACTACTATTTGAAAAAAAATTAATTTCTAGATTTTTTTCTTGCAATTCTTATTTAGATTTTATATTTGTTCTTACATTTCGATAAATAATTCACAAAACTAGCCTAAAATGAGCATTTTTAACAAATAACTCTGTTAAGGTACAGATGTGAAAACTCTCAAGAACATTCACAATAAAGTATATGATCAAAACCAGCAGTACTGTACACAGAATATGAGATGCACAGATATTTTAAAGCAGTGAGAAAAAGGAGAAGCAGCCAGCAGCGGGGAGGAGATAATGGAGGAAAGAGTAGTCCTGTGCCAGTGTGTGGATTCTGAGGAGTGGAGTCTGAGAAATGAAAGAGTATCCTGGAAATGGACTGTACACTTTTCAGCCACACACTGTCATTTGTGCACAAGGTCCTGCCCCTATTTCTGGCAGTGTTCAAAGATGTTAGAAGGCAGTGACTCTACTAAGACCACTGCACTTTGGTAAATTTATTTGCTTTATAAAGCACAGCTGACCTCAGAACAAATGTGAAAATAATAACTTAAAATGCATTGTCAGCTGAAGTGTGTCTTCTGAAATTCCTAGAGTAGGTCTGTGCCTTTTCATGGAGATATAACTGGATGGTATTCCCACATGTCCAGAACTGTTACCTCACAGTAACTTTCACTTTGCAGATGAAGTGTTATTCAGAAGCATTACTCAGCATTGCTTCTAAGGGGAGGTAGATTCTAGACAGAAGACTCTTCATTGCAAAAGATAAATCATATTGCAAGATGGGTTTTTCAAACAATGGGAGTGATAATTTTGTTGTGTTGTAAACATTGCAAGAGTGTGTGCATTTGTAGACTTTGATGTCAAGGTAGAGTTGGAAAGAAGAATCAACAAATATACTGATCTTGATGCAGATGAAGAAATCCAATTTCCAAAATCCACATCTTATCCCTTACGAGCCAGGCCAAATCTGATCTCTCTGTGTGGTCATAGCAACTGAAACCTGGAGCACTCATTGGCTGAGTCTTCACTTCTTGCTCCCAAAACATTTCCTTTTCTATCTCAAGCTGTGATCTGATAAATTTATTCCAAACAGGATTACTAAAGATGTGAGATTACTTATTTACTGATCTTGCTAGGTCTTCTCTGAAAAGCCCTTCCTGTTTGTAGAAATTGCATTTTCCAATCCTTAATGTAGAAATACATATATCTTTTCCAGGACAGACTTCAATAATTTTCTGACTGGCAGCTATATGACCTCTGAACACAAATTGTGTCCGGTAGCCTGTCCCACTCAATGAAAATGTCAGTCCTGTGCAGAAATAGAAGAAAATAAATGACATGTCATGCTTAGGTGGTACGCCAGTTTAAGGGATGCAGTATCCTTAAATGGACACCACAGCACATTTTGAGTGGCTTATTTTCGTAAACTGGACATGAACTTCCACTTTAGCTGGGCCAAATACACTTGGGAAATGACCAATTCACTAGTTCTGTAATGAACCTTGTTCTATGCTGACTGAGCTCTTATAAATCTGTTTGGGATTTCATCCTGATTACTGCATGGAAATGCTCTTACACCCTTCTGTCTAGAACGAAGATTGGAGGGACCACACAGAAACAGTCATCCATCCCTTCCACCTAATTGTTGTTTGTGGTGAAGGGAAAACAGCCAGATAGGGTGTCTCTTCTTGCAGAATGACAGCCTCAGCTTAGTAATGGCCTTCTACAAAACTCTTAGATTGATGACTGACTGCCTCCAGATGAGCCTCACAGGACTCATCCAAAGTCCATTAAAGTAAACCTCCACAGAAAAGGATCCAGAAGAGTCCTGGATCTTAGTTTTGAGTAACAATAAAAAATAATAAAAAGTCAGGAAAATAACCAAAGCCTGTCCAGAATTCTACAGAGGATATTTAAAAATGCTTCTTATACATCAGATAGCTTCAGATAGAACAGCAAGTATACTCAAGAAGGAACAGTTGTGGGGTATAGAAAGGGAAGTCAGGGAACAGAAAAGCCAGTATATCAGGTAAAAATGGTGCTCATTTCCTCAAGAAATAAACTGAAAAAGTATAACAGAAAATTATAATAGCAGGATTGGCTCCAGAATGAAGTTCTGGTGAAAAAAATGCATTTTAAGAAGACTGGAGGGAATTTCGTGTGTCAGGAATTCTACAGTCATCATGGCTTATGTCAGGTTTAAGGTAGGAGGAGAAAAGAAGGGAGAAACACATCTGTTTCAGTGTTCTCAGTCTGTCATTATAATAAAAAACACAACCACTCCAGTGGGAAAAAACAACACTACAAACTGAACAATAATGGAAAACCTATCATATTATAACTTAACAGTGTGAATGTATGGGAGGAAAGTCAACAGCTTCACAATGACAGAGAAAACTGTCATTAAGACTACTCCATCTTTAACTTCTGATCTGAAGGGCAATTAAATTTTGTGATCAAGCACAGATAGAAATACCCATATTTTTAAAACCAGCAATTGGTTTATGAATCCTCATTTGTAAACAGAATAACAAAAATAACCAAAATTATTAAATATCTCATAAATAAATTTAAAGTTCTCTGTACTTTCTTTAGCTTTCACAAGAATAGAGTGTTTATGTTCATTAAACCAGAAACTAGATTTTAATTCATAAATAAGAAATATTTCATAGGGCTTGATCAGATATTTCCATAACAAGTTGTACCAGGCAAGAAAGGAAGCACCTCTAAGCAAGAGTTATAAGCACCAAGTCTACTGAAATTACTTTCTTCTTTAAAAAATCACAGCTTCAGATAAACTTCAGATAAAACCTTAAAAGCTCAATGCAAGAAGGACATTTTATTGTTATTATTGACTGGCTGTTAATCAAATAATTCCAAGAAGTACAGAGTATTTTTGCTGCCATTAATTTCATTCTTGATCTACATTACTGCTTAGGCTAAAATATTACTTAATAATGTACATGACCATATTCTTGACTTTTCCTTTTCCTTATTTCCTTATTTGCATATATATGACAAACACTGCTGCTGCCAAGGACAGGATTCTAGTGTAACATAGATGTTACTTGAAAGAAGACACCTTATATATATTTTGATGCATCTGATGAAGCAAATATTAAGCATACAGAATTCTAGTAACTGTAAGTCAGGGAAGAGACAACTGTACCATGGGAATCAATCTTAAAAGCTGCAGTTTTATTTTACTAAATTATCTATGTTAAAAACAAATCTGTGCCTGGTGTGGAATTTCACTGCATCATGTGTTACAATATTTTTGTTTTCATTCCAAGCAGGAGAATGCATGTAGAACAAGTGTTAAGAAACATGACAATAAATTAGAATATAATTTACAAAAGCAAAAATAATAATAAAGTAACAGTGTACCACATTAATACTGAGTATAAAATAATAAGCAACTAATCACAATAATACAAAGGTAATTTCAGTCTGTATTATTAAGGATATCTATGTGACATTCACTTCATTATAAAGTTCCTAACGAAATGGACTATTTTGGATGTATACACCTTGAAGTATTAATCTCTAGACTTTTCTTTCTGTTTTGATCTTTATCAGCTGATAGTATTGCTCAGTGGAAGTACTGACACCAGACTGGTTTCTGCATCTTGTATTCAACTATTTGATTCTAGGTCTGTCATATTTATAGCCTGCACAAACACTCCTTTTGTCACTATTTAGGAATATAACACTATTTAGCTTAGATTATATAGATGGCTACAGTGTAGCAGCAGCAATGAACTGTGCTGTTGAAACCAATTATTTTTCTTTGAATTAGGTTTCATGTTTCAGTCTTAGTCTGTAGTGTTGGTTAGTTTGTAAATCCATATACATTCTGTGTTTAGTTCCCTTTAACAATACAATTCAACATTGCTCCAGGGAGTTCTTTAAATTCCAACCTCAGTGCTGTTATGTTGCAGAGTAAACATCAGAATCCCCGGTGTTCTAG